>WBMW01002474.1:93931-122763 GCA_013396635.1 Penelope pileata | reverse complement strand
AAAAAAAAAAAAAAAAGAAAGGAAGAAGAAAAAACTACAGACTACATCTTAAAAACTTGGCTCACCCCAGACATTGAACGCTAGATGAAAAATTGACTCTGTGAATTGCATTATAGATTTTGAAGATGGGTCTGTTTCTGAGAGTCTTAGATTGAAAGTCTGGTACGTGCTGCTGATGCTTACTACAGCAGGGACCAGCCTGTGCTGGGGAACTCCGGAGAGCACATGCAGAGAGCACAGAGCACAGATAACAAAGCGGTCTCTACTCATGCCATTGGATTTGCTGCACGCACTCAAGCCATCTGCCCCATGCAATAAAACAAATCACACATTCACAGCAGGAGCATGGACATCAGTGGGCAGCCCCCAGGGTCCACCCTCATGTTGGAGAAGGGAGCTGAGCTTTCTAGGAGCAGTGTTATTCATCTAGGAGTGGTTCCAGAGCTAAAAGCAGGACAGCCTACCTCTGCTCTTTGGTCTTTTACCATAACTGAGGAGCTCTGGTTTTTGCAGGTAGGTGTCCATCCTACCTCCCAACATCCATCAGCATCCCTCCCACACTGGGCAAGTTACCAGGATACACAAGTGTAGCATCAGTATCACACAACTGGCACAACACGCTTCATCGCAAAGCTGCCACTTCAGTTGCCAAAGTTAAGGCCCACCTCCAAGCACTGCTGGCTGCAACCATAAGGTGGATCAAATCCTTGCAACTTCTCACCCTAGATGAGCACAAAACACCTGTCAGTGCACAAGGAGTGCTGCAAAATACAATCCAAACAGGAAAAACTGATTAAGCTACCTGGTTTATCTCCCTGCCAGGCAAAAAAATTAGGTCAGATTTCAGGTCTATCTTTGCATCAGTTTCTATTTTTTATTTTTAAATTAGTCTGTTATAGAAGGCACCAGACTGAAAATCCCATCCTTCCTAGTTTCAAAAAAATATATAAGTGGTGAGTGCACAGAAACTGTTTACCAGTTCTAAATCTGTTATTTTTCTTTTGAAAAATAATAATAATAAAATAAAATAAAAAGAACTGCCCAAGAGATCTTAGGAAAATGGTTGCTTTTGATGAATTTCTTAGTTCAAAAATTTTTAGGAGACCTTTTGTACAAGTTTCATTTTTCTGATGGAAAGCCCTGATTTTCCTTGCCTAGATAGTGAGTTAATAAGAATGAACAAGAAAAGATCTCTCAGATTATTAAAACAAAATTTAAAATGTGTCTAAATAAAATATTTCCTTGAGATTTTGGTTCAGAAAACCTTCAATATATTGAGACATCATTTTTACTCCAAAAATGTGGGACAGAAATATATTTGAAAGATTTGGATGATTTCATGGGACAAAAACCTAATTTTCTACTTCTATTACAAAAGCCCTAGAAGGTAAAAGATTAAAATTGAGTTCTGCATTTCACTTCTACAGTGACAAAAAATAGTAGAAAGGGAAAATTATTATTTTATTGGTAGGAAATAGTTATGCTAATTTTGATGGGGAATATAGGCACAAAGGAACAAAGATAATATGTTGAAACCAAGCAAAACACTAAAAACTCCTAAGTGAAGTTCAGAGTTTTTTGTTTTGTTCTTTTTTGTTACAAAGATTTTAGTAAGCAATGACAGGCTCCAGTGGCAAGCAATTGCAATTAAAAACCATTTAATTCTTTTATTAATGATGCAAATAAGGGAAGAAGTTTGACCAAAAAGTCTTTGTAATGCACAAAATTATGTAAAGCTTTCATTTTACAAATTCTCTCATCCCCTCTTGAGCAGCAGCTTAAGTNAGCCTTTTAGATAGAACTAAGGATGGTATTAGCTATCCTTTACATGGAAAGGAAAAAAGTACTGGGATAGTCAGAAACTTGTGTTCTTGCCCTGTTTTCGGAGCCAAGGATTTTTCCTTATAAAATAAAACAAGTTCAACCATGTGAAGACAGAGAAAAGAACAAGGAAGATGGCAATAATGAGACCTCAGTGCTGCTAAGGGCAGGTGAGTTCGTGGTTGCCTTAACCTCTCAGAAACTGAGATCATACAACAGCTGGGCTGTTTGAGATACAGCTTTCACCTGCATTTTTGTGCAGTCATTTCTTGGTGCTATTATAGAAATGCAGTCTTGGTTGGTTACCTATTCTTTTTTCCTTTTTATAAAAGGCAAGGCCAAGACAGGGAGAAGGGAGATGAAGAAATGAGGTAAGGAAAAGAAAAACGAAGAGAGAAAAGAGCAAACTCAGCTGTGTGATGTCAGAGTTGCTAGCAGTTTGGCAAAGCCAGTAGGGACAGCACTGTTACTCAGGGCTTTCTCTAGAGATCACTGAGGTGAATTTGTTCTCCCAGAGCAAGATCCTGAAGATCCTGCGACCCAGCATCCACTGTGGTAAAGCCTGTTTCATCTGCACTCCTCTTTTCTTTTAACATCATACAAATGTCCCTCAAGGATGGACATGAATAGCCTAACCTCTCATCACACAAATTCCCCAAGAAAACGAAGAAATGCTGGGAAGAAAACAGATGTTTCCTGTCTTCTAGATGAACCCCCTGCCCATTGGGACACACTGCAAGCTCTGCCAATCCAGGATATCCCTATCACCATTTCCACAGCTCTGAAAAAGGCAAATGAGCTATGTCAAAGAGAGCTCAGGCCTGTTGAACATACGTTGGTTCCTATTCTACCTTCCACTTGTCACTTCTCATTCAGGTGATGAAATAATCTGATCAGATGAGTTGAAAACCATCAAGCTTCACTCACTGTCTGTATTTTCACATCACAGGTGAAGTCGGAGATTGCTGGCAAGCTGTGAAGCACGTGCTGAGAGCCCAGTTCAATTCCCTTGGTCCCAATCTTAATTCAAACATCAAAATATCTGAACCACCTTCCTCTTGCTATTTTCAAAACTGCCTGGCTGTCAGGCAGTGAGAGCCTCTCTGCATGCCCTACCTGCACACTCCTTTCCTCCTCTCTCTTCATCATGGCGGAGCTTGACTAGTGACCTTCAGCTTGATCATTATAGTCATCAATTGTATTTATGAATAATAAGGATAGAGACTGTGATTGATTAGAAAATCACCCAGACATGATCCCAGTGTTCTGTGAAGTCCATAAAAATACTGCAAGGGGAGGATGCTTCCAGTACAGGAGGGAAAAACCACTGCCGCAGACATGGTGCACCAGCAGGGCCCCACAGATCTCAGTACACCGTCATTCAATACCAGGATGGAGAAAAAGTGGGGCAGATAGCTCAGCTTATTACTGCATTATGATCCAATTAAATGCAACGTCTTACTGACCTCAGTTCCATGTAAGTGTGTTTCTCTGCATGCATTGTGCTCCATGTATCTTCGGGCATATAGTTTTTAAGATCTTGAAGAAAGAGGCAGATCAGACCCTGTGTGTTTGTCATGCACGATCTACTCATTGGCTGACATCAGCCACCTACAAAGATTGTGTCATAGACAGTAGCAAGGACTCAGGCTTTATTGATGGTCTCCTAGGAACTGTCGTTGCCTGTTAGTTATGTACCTTGGACGACAAAGACAGGGCAGTCAGGGAGTGGGAGGAGGGCATAGGGATGGGAGGATCCGTCCTTCAGCTCAATCATGGCAGTCAATTTCCACTATCATAATTAAAAAGGAAAATAAAGAAGCAGTAACACGGCACTGAATCCTTGTTGCCTTGTTGGAGAGCAGACTGCAGCTGCTGCTTCACTGCACAAACTGCCTCACCCAAGCCAAGAGCTCAGCACTTCTGGCTGGAGGTGGGCAAGGTATCAGGCAGTGGTGACTGGACCCATTGCAGTGGAAACCCTGCACATGCTTATTAATACAACCACAAGCATCAAATACTCTTTTCCCCCCTTTGCCTCCACATTTTTCTCCTCTCTGCAGGCAAGCAAGGAAGATGCATGACTCAGGTTTCCATCAGTGTTTATATTTGAGGGAGTTATTTATTTTTGTTGTTTAACTCTCACATGGGATGAAAAAATAATCCTAGAAACTGAGATGTAGGCAGGTGGCAGAGGGAGCAGAAATAGCCAGCAAGCATACTGACTAAGGCTCTGGGTCGCAAGCAGCATGGACACTGCCACACGGCGAGAGCATTTCAGATGCAAGGGAAAGCACTAAAGGACTTGGAAACAAAGAAGACAACAGACATCTGGATTTCACAGAGGAAAGAGGAATTTTCTGGAGAAGGTCTCTCAGCAGACGTTTTTCTCAGCTTTACTGCACAGCCTTGGAAAAGTTGCTTTGCCTACTTACTGTTTTGTAGCTTCTGCCTGTAGAAAGATTCAGTATATTTGAATACTGACTCTCCATTGCCATAGGATAGAAAAGAAAGTTTCCTGCCCCACAGAGCTGCGTGCATGAGAGGGATTTTCTGCAATTATTGTAGCAGGAAAAAAAATAAAGAAGAATAATGAATTCTTTGAAAGTGCTTGACACCTCCACTGATTGAAGGTTTTGTTTTCCTTTGTTTTATTTTGAAAAACAAATCAAAGAATGAATTCCAGCTTTCTTTTTGGCTGGATTTTGCTTTATTACATCTCTTTATTTCAATTTTGTCTGATTTGATCAGACAGTTGAGGTTTCTTCCCAGCTGGTTCCATAAATCGGATGAGCACATTTCAGACTGCTGCACCAGGTTTCCATGAGATGGAATTCAAGAGACACTGCTATGAGCTCTCATCGAACCTAGCTGGCAGTAAAACTCAAAATTTGTGGAAAACATGAGAAGTGAATGATGAGAATTTGTTTAAAACTTGAATAAATATTCACCAGGGAAAACAAAAAGGCTGTGCTATTTTTATAGATCTAATATTAATTTACTGGTTTCTTGATTAAAATGAAAATGGAAAAATGATTCCCAGCAGGTCCCTCTTCTCTTGCTAAGTTAATAGCAAGGATGCCATTACACTGCAAATGATACATTTGATGCTAAAAGCTAGAAATGTGTTCATTTGTTCAGTTCACTCACCCAGTGAGACTCAGCCGTGTTCCATTTCACTAGGACAATCTTCCTACCTTTGTCACATGGAAAGAGAAAGGTGGCAGGAGCAAGTCATCATCGTGTGCTCATACAACCTGCTGTTAATGGGAGTGAAGGAGATTGATGTGATGAAATCAACCTGGAGGGGCAACACAGCAGCCACCTGGTATCATTACTGGCTAAAGTGTCCTATGGGGGGGGGAGCACAGAGCAAAACCATGGGAAAGACAGAGTAACGCGGGATCTCTAACCCCAGAAGCATAGAAGAGAAAAGCATGATCAAAAAAGCACGCGAAAGCTTCCTCGTTGAAATGTGTTCTTCATAATGAACTCAGTTCAGGGCAAAGACAGAGGCTTTAGGAGGTGTTTCTGAGCACGTGGAGCCCAGCAGTAACCCCTGTTACTTTCAGTCATGTCTCTAAGACATGCATTCCATCTGGCAGAGTGCTTTTTGCCTCTCTCTGGTGCTTATCTCCCTCTATTGACGCTGATGCTAACAGCAACTGAGGATTCAGGCCTTTCACAAAGAACTGACGTTATTTATTACTTGTACTGCCATTTTGCCTTCATCCTTGCATCTTCTTGGGTGACACAAACTCCTGGAGATGAAGTCAATAAGTCATTTCAAAGGGAACCCAATACCTCCCTCTGATGCTGCTTCTGGGAAGGCTCATGAGGCTAGAAGGGAGAAAACCAGCTTCAAGAAAATCACATCCAAAATGCCTTCAGACTCCTGAAAAGTGTGCTCCTTGGCCTTCAGCTAATGTTTTCAAAAGGTCAAAGATCCCCACCGGGTCCTGGATGTACCTGCCAGCCTCTGCTCTCCTTGAGCACTTAAAATGTCACACCTACACTCACATGCCTGGATATGTCCCAAAATGTCAGTGGCATTCTATCAGTTATGCAAGGAGGATGTTTACCTTCAAGCGGAAAATTTAATCCATGAGGCAAGACACTTGGATACAAAGGCTCTGATGAGGTACAGGGGCAGTCTGCAAGGATATTACACAAGTGCCCAGCTCAGAACATTATCACCATTCAGCAAAAGTCTTGGCTGTTCCACT
The DNA here is from genome assembly GCA_013396635.1 of Penelope pileata. Classification (NCBI taxonomy): domain Eukaryota; kingdom Metazoa; phylum Chordata; class Aves; order Galliformes; family Cracidae; genus Penelope; species Penelope pileata. Next base: position 116,716 of record WBMW01002474.1, on the reverse strand, counting down.
TCAAACAGTGATTCTTTCTGGGCTGCCAAAATGACATGAAGCTGATACACAAGGCCTGCTTGCCATACACTGCAGCTAAAGTGCTGCCCACACATCCTGTGAGTACCTAAAGGAAAAATGGGCTCTGAAACTGAGTTAGAGAGTACAAGATAGCAACCAGCAAGAGCAGCTCTGAATCAGCTGTCTTCGGAGAGCAGAATGCATTTGAAAAGGCCACTGCCACCAGCTGCGCTTCTCTAAGATGAATTTTGCATTTAGCACACAATTACTTTTCCTTTCCACAAATAAAAGGGACACTGGTTTGCTTGAGGACAAACAGCCCAGTAAGCTTGGCCACTGGGCAAGAGATGCTCCTCATTAGAGATTCTGGGTCAGGTGGGGGTGAGGATGGTGTATTTCATTTCAAATATTAGCCAGGATAAGCATTTATCACTGGAATCAGGAAGTCCTTTAGGGAGAAAGTCTTAATTGTTGGGAATGTGCAAGCAGTGAAATTCCATCCATTCAGTGTTGATTGTTCCTTGCATTGCTGCTATGCCTCCAAAATCAATATAATGTTAAGTAGTCAGGCCATTATAAGGCTCAGTCTGTTTAGGAGAATGCATAATGCACTTGGACTTATGGCCAGGTTTGCTGTCCCCAAATAACAGGCATCAAGTGCAGGTTTGGCTTTGCAAAAGAGCATGACTTGAGTCGTTTGTCTGCAATCTGGCTGGAGGCAAAGTGTTTGTGCATAAATTGTGTGTAACCCACCGTGCCTAAACTTCTCAGCCTGAAGAACAAATTAGGTAGGTCCAGACTGGTAAAGTGTGACCCAACACATAGGCAATGATAAGAATCAGGGATGCAGTGCTAAATTGAGCTATAACGTAGCAGTGTAGATATGGTCTCCAAGTCCCTAGCATAGCAGAGTTACAGTTAAAACACAACATTGTGTCTCAGAAAATTGGTACCCTTCTGGTTACGACCAAAGAAGAAATCACCTCAGAAGACGAAAAGCAATGGAAAAGGAATTGCAACATAACCTGTTGCTACAGTACCACAGTTGCCTGCTCTTGGATCTAGAAGTTACCCGAGGAAGGAGCACGTCTGTAGTCCCCACCCTAAAAGGGAGCGAAGAGTACTATCAAAGCTGTGATGGTTCTCACTGTGAAATAGCTGCTTGGATCCCTCAGCAAGCAGCTGAACAACCAGCTCCCGGCAAACACATCTCCCCTGCCCTGCTTTGTAGTAGGTCTTTCTTATTTTGCGCTTGTAGGAAAATAGGAACCTCATCTGAGGGTACCATTGCCTGCTGTAGGAAGAGGCAGCAGGGAAAAGCACATAGCAAAACTGCTAAATGTGCGCTGTGCCCAGGCTGCAGGTACCCTGGAACTCCAGGGGTCAAATTGTGCCTTTGGTATGCTTGAAAACTACAAAAAGAAAACATCAAATCACAAATGAATCAAAAAAGAAGAGAGTTTGCTTTTTCTGAAAGGGCTCTTTAAGTGACCCAGCTTTTGAGTCCTCTGTGCACAGAGCCAGCATAGCCAATAAAATGATGTATTATTGAATCAAGCCTGGTGAACGTCAGAAGAACCCACACCACTGAGCTGGAAGAGCTGCTCTGCCATGTCCTAGAACAGCAGCCAGGCTTCTATCTAGCTTCCGAGTCTGCAGAGTTTGGCCACCGTTCCCCCAAAAGAGCCAAGGAGCAGCACTGTGGAACACTTCCGCTTCGCAGAGGAGCTCTGAGAGCAGGAACTGATGGAGGGAGGCAGCTTGCTCAACTTAATGCAGAGCTCAAAGGCAAATTCCGGCTCCAAAGAGCATGTGAAATTTGCAGTTCGCTGCAGACGTTTTTTGCTGATTGTGTCACACTCAGTTTCCTTAGGAGGAAGCAGGGGAACTCAGCCTTATTTGCATGAGTTTCACATCCCTCTCCTTGGCTGAGAACACACTGTGCTATTCGATGGACAGCTCCTTTCTGATTCACTGCTCTAATTATGTTTTACAGCCGGAATATGGTACTTATGTCAAAGCTGATGGGTAAAATTCTACTGAGAAGCAACAACGTTTTGTAGCATACTCCTGTTGTTCATTTCCATGGCTTCCCTTCATTTTTTTCCCCTCAAGGCTCATTTTGCAGGCACTAGTCGTTCTGAAGAGAGATATTCTCACCTCCTTGATGCTTTCTTTTGACTAACAGCCATATTCCATTTTTTTTTTTATTGTTTATTTATTGTAAATTCACAAGCATAAGGTGACAGAAAGAGAAAACACATAGAATGGGCTTATGATTTCCCTCAAGTAGCTGGTGAAATGCTGGAGTATTTGCCTGCTGACAGACCTCCACAGTGACAGCCTTTTTGTACAGGAAAATAGTCTTGTGAATCTGTATACATATCACCAAATCTGTGCGGTCCTAATTCAGGCCCCTGTGCTACCTGGACCTGTGTCTGATATGCTGTTATCCCCACACGCAGAACCTCTCCTGGGCCACATGCCAAGGGACAAGAGTCATCAATCAGCTTCTTTTCTCCCCTCACAAGCTATCAGTGAGAGCTGGGCAGTTATCTCCTGTTTCCAGACAGGGACTATCCCAAATTTAGGGACCTACTCACTCAGTTTTGGCTTGGTTACATCCCTTGAGAGGCTCAAAGAAGCAGTCATTCAACTGCAAATCTTATGTAACAAACTCACAGTGTTTATCCTCAGGGGGGAGGGCTGGTGTGATTCACCCCTATCCTATGGAAGAGAGGAAGAGGCTGTTGCAGGGCATACATGGTCACAACCAGTATAGGACTCGGGAACACCATTACGGCTGGGTTTAGCTTCGTGCCATTTCTCTGTCTCCCTGTATTTTCTTCAGCTCAGTCAAGGCTGGAGTTGTTCCTGGGGCTCGATTATTCCCTGGCTGTTTCACGCTGCAGACTCCAGCAGGACACCACACTGTTACTTATGGCCAGACAGACCTAGAGCTTGTGTGTGTGTTTGTCAGATACAGAGAGGAGAGGGAGGGAAGAGCATTCACTGCTGCAACAGCAGCAGGATCACAGCTTGGGTAACAGGGAAAAAAATAAAAACATGATCTCTCATTTAACTGTGCTAAATGACAAATTGCTTACAGGCAAGGCTGCCCACTGGGGAAACCAACAAGAAAGTGATTGTTTCTCATTTCCTAGAGACTGCTGACCGAAGGAAGAAGGGGAAGAAGGTGCATTTGAAATGCTGGTCAGGTGCTTTACAGTGCTCAACCGTAGCTATTTTCTCCATCTTCACAAGAACATTTGGTATAACATTATTCTTAGTCCTTGGCAACATTCAAATGAAAAAACTCAGGTGACTGTTTCAAAGGGAAAGATAATTTTCTTTCAATGCTTGGCTCCAAATTTTGCTTCAGCAGAGCTTGAGGTACAGATGGTTTCCTTTTCTTCCTATTTATTTTTTTAAAATGTAAACCTGCCAAACTTAGGGTTCAGAGATCTGTCTTTTCACACCGCACCTGCTGATGGTCCAAGCACCTACACTGTGCTGGAATAGCACTTTTGCACCACCCCTTCCCTGCCAAAAAATACATTCTGCTGTTGCTAAGGAAATCTTTTATCCGAATCTTGGCAGGGAAAAAGAAATGATTAATTTTAAAAAAATATATATTTTTTCATTCCTTTGTTGTATTTGTTTGCTGTACCACACAGTGCCTATTCATAAAACATAAACCTCATTTTCTTAGAATTATAGAATAATTTAGTCTGGAAGGGACCTCTGGAGGTCACCTAGTCCAATAGCCTGCAGAGCTAACTTCAAAGCTAGATCAGGCTGCTCAAAGCCTTTTCTAACCAAATCTCAAAAGCATCAAGGGTAGAAATCCACACTTCTTCGGATTCCTGTTTCAGTACTTCAAAACACTCCTAGCAATTTTTTTCCCCCTTATATCCAGTCATAAACTCCCTTGCTACAGCTCATACCCACTGACTCTTGTCCCCCTACTGTGCACCTCTGAGAAGAGTTTGGCTCTATCTTCTGTACAATCTCTCTTTTTTTAAAGGTCCTTTCATTTGCTGGCCAGTCACTGTGGACACATGAGGGTCTCCCACCCTCACACGTGGGTTTGCTCTGTTCTCCCCTTCATCCTGTTCACATTTTATGCAGTTTTTTCCTTTTGCCTTTGCCTGAGATGACACATCCCAGCACGATCAAGCTAAGCAAGCCTACCAGATAGATGTGAAGGAAAGATGGAGGAGGCAGATTTGAACAAAACACCAGTGTAGATGTCCAGATGAGAGAAACAGTCCTTATGAATCCCCCATACCCACTTGAGCATTGGCTGGCTGCTGACTATTCTGCAAGCATCAAGAAAAGCCACATTTTACATATTTTACTGCCTCTGCTTTGTTCCTCTTTGAATCCATGTTTTTTCAAAAATAAGAAATGTAAATTCAATAATGAGTCCAAATTCATCAACAATCTAACCTTTTCCCCCCCACTGTTTAGGAACACTTGATAGAATTAACATACACTAATTAATACATTCTTAGTGTCATAAAAGGTCTTTGATAAATTTTGATTATATTTTCGTGCCTGATGTTTGCATTTCAATTTCAGGATGTTTCATATTGTGTTTTTATTCTTTCTCTCTGACACATTCTGATCAATACATTTCTAAATTCTGGCAGGAATCCTCAGGAGTGTTTGCCATTGCTCTAAACAGGCCAGAATCTCTGCACTTGACAACTCTAAAACTCATTGAACTTTCTTGGGTTGTACAATGACAGTCATGTTAACAGCTTTGACTCTATTTTCCAGCCAAATTGCAGATAACCTTTAGTCTTATGAAGGGATTTCTCCAGAGACTATCAGGCCAGATTTGTGCTTAGAGATCATTTTGTTCCCTGAATAAACTGAGGTTATGAAGAAGCAGCAGTTTAACAATGGCAGCTGTTCTTAATTCTCCAGTATAAAATTGCAATAGTGCCTGCTCTGGGATGTGCTGATGCATTCCCCAGGTACACAAAATAAAAAGAGCTAGTAACAGGAGTTGATACTGAGGAGGGCTAGATTTGAATTCATGGCCCAAATTCTGGAAAAAATATCTCTACAGCCTTAGTCTTCTACTATTTCATCATGTATTTGGTTTTATATGCAATTGGGTATCAACAGCAGGAGAAAAAAATGCCAAAGGGAACAGTCTGTTGCCCTCTCTGTCAAGAATGTTTTAAAATGGTTCATTAAATGAGATAAATTGTTTTCTCATTACTATTCAATCCAGTAAATAATGCATTTTTGAAGAACACTTTATTAATTAAAAATGTTTATGTCTTTACTAAACAGTGCGGCAACTCTTTCCAATATCAAAGATGTTGTTACTTCTCTGGTTCTCTTCTCATTTGCCTATTAAATCATCACTAAACAAACCCAAAACATTAAATATTTACCCCTAGAGTCAAATTTATCCTGTAGATCTATACAGAGATCAGCTCTTGGTGCCTGACACCCAGGCTATTTACTTCTGTGAAGGACCAAGGCCGATGCCCTGCATTACTTGCATGGAGTGGGGGAAGTCTGTACCTTTGGACTTGAAGAAAAATACCAGCATGAAAAGAGCAAAAATACTGCAAGAATAAGAAGACGGGCTACTTATCTAGCAAGCACTTTGCTTTGTGCATCTATCCCTGAAGGATTCTAGCTCAAGCTGGAAGTAAAACACGGAAAGTTTGAGTGCTTACATGAATTTAGAAAACTCAATATTGATTCTCACTGTTTGTACCAGTTTAGATTGGAGGGATTGTGGGGATATTTCTGCAGAAACAGGACCGTGAGACCATCTGCAAGACAAGACTGCAGTCTTACCTGAATGGACTTGAATTTATATCTCATGGACACAACGTACAAAGCCACACGACGGTGCTGTGACAAGAGGAAGTGGGTGTCATGGAAGAAAATTGTTTTGGGCATGGAACCAACAAGTACGGAACCAACTTTGCTCAGAGAAGTCTTTGTCACCTTTCTAGTGACAATCAGAAACTGCTTGGTTGCCTCACAGAAAATACAATCCTTTCTTCCACATGTGACAGACCAAAGACTACAGAAGTTCCTACAGAAAAAAAAAAACAACCTAGAATATTACTCTGTCAGAGAAGAAATGACATTCTTAATGTCATTTATTGTTCCAAATTCCTTCGGACTTATCCTGAAGGGTCATCTTTTCATCTCATAGGAGGTATTTGGCACTGCTGACTCAACTACTGAGAAATAAATGATCTCTTATTAAGGGAATTTCTGTTTTATGTGGGCATATTTACTGCCTTTAATTCAATGTTCCAGTAAGGTTTTTGCTCTGTCCTCCTTGTTTGATAAATTTCTTCCTTCTCCTAGCAGGACCCAACATGCCTCTTTAATGAAAGACCTGAAGTTCTATTTCTCTAAAGGTCGAGAGGTTACAATATTTCACAACTTCCATTATTTGTGCATTGCACAGTTAAAAGGTAGGACTCAAAGCACCTTTAAACCGATGAGCTGAAGTAGTAAGACACTTTTTCTGCCAGCATCAGACCAGAGAGTTCTCCACAGCAAGGATGTGTCTGTCGTGGTGTGTCTTGTTACTAGCCAGTTTCCAAGGCCTAATAGAATGACAGGACTTTGTGGCACACCTACATGGTCCCCTGACATCTGCTTAGTATTTTTATGAAAGGAAAAAATGACACAAATATTGGCCCTTTAGGGAGGGGAGGGATTCCCCCTTCTATCCTATGACTGTGACATACGATCCTTTTTGCAGGTGGGTTCTAAGCAAAGCAACAGAGAGATTAAGCCATGACATATCAAATACACTCCTAGGTCCTAGATATGACAACACGTAGACTAAAAGCTTCATTGCCTGGCCCTTTTTACCTCTCTCCAAAATGAACAAAAGTACATAACCAACATAACTTGAATTTTGGAGTTCTCACTTGACTATTCCCACTGAAGTAAGAGCGTGAGGTGAGAAGGGGAGGCAGTGTCATTAAATGGAAAAATGAGCAAGGCAACATCATTACTCCAAAGTTACAGGACTTTGGCCACTGTGCTGATTGCCTGAATGCTTTTTTGCAAAAAGCTTTTTCATAAGGCGCAGTTTCATTTCCAAAATGTTAACAAAGCTAAGGCCCCAGGAGCAGGCAAGAAAATTAGAAATGTTCACGTATTTGAAAGCATACAAAAATAATCCGCTTGCATTTTCCGGGCAAATGCAGGGAGCTGCAGCAGTATACATCACCCTACTGAGACTACTTGGGGCTTTGCAGACAGGAGAAGAGGCAAAGCCAGCCCAAGCTACGTGTGGGCAGTTAGTGCTTCATTATCAACATGTTATTGTTTGAAGGAACATTCACTTCACATTCTTATCAGCAAACAGTAAATCATGCTCATCAGCAAGACCTCTGCTACAAGAGAGCTATTCATCCATCTGTTCTGAGTTCTGGTCCTATTCTGTCCCAGAGCACTCAGTCTGTGTGGCACATGACAAATTCATTTCAATTACACCGTGTTTTTCCAGCCTGGGTTAGTCAGAAGGTCTCCATAAATGTTTATGAGTGCACGTCGCAGAGCACAGTCACCTCCCAGCTGGAGTCACTTGGTGCCATCAGTCTGGAGAGGAACAGAGGCTGTGGGACAGGTAGGTTGCTGGTGACAGGAGGCTGTTTTCCTTTTCTGCTGGATATTTATTGAAAAGGGACTGGGGAAATCAGTGGTAGCCTTGCTCAAAGGAGCAGAAGGACAATGAACCTAATGAACTCAGCATGAACACCCTAACATTCTGCATGGTCCTGTTCCAGGTGTCTCATCGGCTGCTGCTTTGATCATGCCTCGTAGGGACCAGTATGCATGAGATGGAAAAAGAATCTGGATGATGTGAGGGGATCAGCAGCAAGGGTCTGACGGAGGTGACCTGCAGAGGCAAGCAGTGAAGGATTTAGAAGGCAAAGGAGTGGAGAGGAAGGGAGCCAGGGAAGGTAAGGCAGCAAGGAATCACAGGGCCCTGCTGGGGCTGTGATTGAGAGGGAAGAGGAAGCAGAGGTGACTGATTAAAATAATGTTGGCTCTTGAATGTGTCTGACATTTGGATGAGACAGTGTCTCTAGTCAGTATTCAAAGCAAGAGCTGCCCTGACTGGTTTTCTTCACCAAAGGAAAAACAGCATTTCCCTGGATAAAAAAGCAAAAACCCTGATTTGATTCTGGTGGGGAGCACTTTGAAAATTTTTTTAATTACCAAGTAAATTAAGAAGCTTAAAGGCAAGCAAGAGTCCAGACAGGTCCCTGAACACTCTAGCTGCTGAACCTGACTTAAGACAATCCCACCTTTTGTGTACCTCCCATTTGAAAAAGACAATTAAGGGAACTGGAATAATTCTGTGAGTAAAAGCAAAACAACCTCAAATTCAGGAGGAGGAAAACTTGCTCCAAGCACACGTTTCTGTCTTTGTTCCAGTTATTTATTCCTTTTGTCTTTCAACATCCAGCAATCAAAGGAATTAAAAGGATTAGAAAGCACGCACAAAACAAGTGATGGCTTAATACATCAAAGCAGGTGTGACAATGAGCGGAATAGGAGCCAGGGAAAGCAACAGCTTCAAATTAGAGCCCAAAAGCCCATGCATGGAGTGGCTGCAACACAACACACGGATCCCCATAAAACATAATTGCAATTCAAAATGCAGCCTAGGATAAAAGCAGAACAAAATGCATGTGTTGATGTTGTGGATGTCGTGGAGTCCCATGACACTTCAGATGAGAGTTCAGCAAAGCACAGCCCCGTCGTCTTTGGTTCCCGCTGGCACAAAGCTGCTCACCCAGCACAGCCCTCAGCTGGGCTGTGCCAGCAGACAACAGGCAGGTTTAGATGTCTCTGCCCACCCCCTCGCCTCTCAGGTCTCGTCAAATGCTCTGCTACTGAAATGAATGGATTTTCTTAGCAGTGTGTTTCTTCCTCTCCTAGCTGTGGATAATGGCAGAGACCCTAACCTGCAGTGACAAGTGTCTCAGCACAAGGTTCCCAGACAGATTTAGCCTAATTAAAACGTCCACTGAAGTAATGTTCAAAAGCTACATGCAGCTTTTTAAAGATCCCACACGGCTGTAAATTGAGTACTTCCTCACACTTGCAGGAAAGGTTCCTGGCTTGTCATGTGTTCCAAAATGATCTACAGCTACTCCCCAGAGGGCTGTAAATGAGAATAAATTAATGCAGGGTTCTGGTGACCCACACTGCTGTGTATGGAGGTGGGGAACAGGTTCAGGGCACTGCCAATCCCGCCTTCAACTGTATCACTCTCAGCTCCTGGCACAAAAATCACATTTACTGTGTACAACTAAGGATGTACGAGTGCAGTTGAAGCAGGGCAGTCACAGAATTGCCTCCAGCACAGTCAGCGTGTCCCTGCAGATCAGAAATGATCGCCCATAGCTGAATGCCATCACCCACCAGTGGGAAGCTGGCTTCTTCCCCACTCCCACCTCCCTTCTACAGAAGTGTTGCAACATACTGTGAAGGCACTCCTCAAGTGTTCTGTGTGGATCCTGCCCGACTTAAGCCTCCTCCCCTGGGATAGTTGATGTTGTATCACACTGATGCAATGTTGCTGCAATTGGTGCTCAGAGGGGAATGCAATTCCCATTCTACAAAATAACCAAGACTTCTGAAAGCACTTTTCATTTTGAATTGGAGCAAAGCAAAGAGAAAAACGTGCTCGGTGCCTCTGAACAACACACATGCTTAGATGCTTTGCTGGATCAGGTCCTCGGTGTAGAGAGGATCAATAAAGTTTGTTGTTATGAACCACAATATAGAATTTCAATGCCCTGATTTAAGCAGCTCCCAGTCACCTGGGAGGCAACAGCTGCCTGTGCCATTACAGTGGAACATCTTGTGGTTACTCAACAACATCAACACACTGCAATGCAGCGTTCGAGGCAGAGCATTTGGCCACTTTCAGAGAGTGGTTGGGTTTCTGCCACTACATCTGGCAATACTGCTCCCAGTGACTCTCACCGGCACACAGTGCAGCAAGGCACCAACAGCACCGGCCAGATTTGTTACACAGTGAACATAGGAGAGATGAATTTTCCAGGGACACAATAAATCGACACAAAATGAATATTGTATTTGTTGCCCCAAAGTATGAAAACGTTGTCTTCCCTCCATCTTAGAAACCCAAACTCATTGGGTAAGTAGCAGCAGGGGAGGGCTCAGGATGCACTGGCAGAATGGCACACTATTCAGCCTGTCAGAGGCCAACAGCAGACAGCCAGGTTTTCAATTAACTGCCTGTGCGTGATGGGCTCAGATAGCTCTTCTATTAGCAGCACTTCAAAAGGCCACAGAAACAGCAACACTTGTCCCCTTGAAGTACCACAACTTCTCAACACACTCAAAGAGGTTTGCAACTTCAAAGAAGCCCTGAGCCAGAATTGGATCTTGATTAGAAAGCTATTAAAAGGTTAAAAAAAGTGCAAGCTGAATAGAGGATATAGTTGAAGGTACGTCTTTAGGTTTCTAAGGAGAGACAAGAAAGGGAGTTCATTTCTCCTTGGTGAGTGGATCAACACAATTTGCTGGTCTGCAGATGAGAGCTGTCTCTGCAGGCAATGCAAGTAAAGTGCAGGCCTGTGTGTGCCCAAACAGGAGTTGGCTGAAGATCTTCTCAATAGGTATCAGCAAGGAAAGTTTGGTAGCTATAGGAAACGCAATTTAGATCTCTGAGGGAGATGAGCTGGTTATGGGAGATAGATGTTTTTCTCCAGGCTAGGTTATTCCCAGGGAAAGCTCAATGGGTGTAACTCTGGTGTCTTTGGTAACCAGAGCAATAACGAATGCTGTCCTTAGGACATCTTTTAACATCAGAACTCCTTTCTTCCACATCAGCAGTGCAATTGAGCCCACAGCAGGGGGGCTGGAACTAGACAATCTTTAAGGTCCCTTCCAGGTCCCTTCCAACCCAAGCCGTTCTATGGTTGGAAATGAAATTCATTTTCCACTAGATTGGTGTCCTACCACTCTGCTGGCATTAAGAAGCTCAGTTCACACTCATGACTGCTCATTACACATAGCCTTACGTGAGTCCTGAAATCTCCATTTCTTTTCTGTGTCATTTGTATAAGGCAAGAAAATACCCATGTCATTGCTGTGTTAGCATGTCCTGACATTGGCCCAGTGCAGGACAGGTATACTCACTGCAGTCCTCCAAAACATGTAAATTTCTGCCCTTCACCTATTCTTTCTAATGAACGCAATTTCTTCCGTCTAGAAAGGCTGAAATTAGTCAACAAATTCAGAAACCACTAGAAGATCACTGAGGGACTGACAGACAGAAGAGCACGCATGGCTACGGATTCTTAGCTTCTTAAGAAATCAGGCTAAAAATAGAAACAGATTGAGAAACCAGCAAGCCATGAGACTCCCTGAATTACGCCCTGAAGACGTCTGTCTGCAGCATCACTGGAGCGAAGGCAGGTAGGGAAATCCTTCTGAAAAGCTACTTGGGAAAGAAGTTCATCAGGGGAAAGTCAATGCTTGCTGTTATCTGTCTATTCCCTGGCCTCCGGAAGGAGATAATTGCATTTCAGCTTAACTGTAAGGAAAAGAGGGTGAGATCCTCCCTGTCTTTGATCACAAAATGTTTTACCAGGGAGAATCACTGTCTCCCCCTACAGGGTGATCCATATCAGAAGCTAATGAGTCTGCTGACGAGGATAACTACAGCTGCAGACATCCAGCCTCTCACAGAGCAAAGTATGCAGAATTCAGACTCCAAGGGAGAACCACTGTGCTGGGACACCCTGGGGTAACGTGGGATGTAGTTAACAGGGTGACTGAAGGAATCTTGTGCTGATAAATATTGTATGACTTCGCTGCAAAACTCTCATTTGTTTCTTCCCCCTTGTTATAAGCCAAGGGAAGGAATATGTTCTTCCTTCCCCCAAGCAACACTCATCTGAATGCAAGCAGGAATTTCTTTCAACACTGTTCCTTGCTCTTCTTTTCAAGAGACAGGAGTGCTTATTAGGAAAAAATAAGGGGAAACCCAATCACATTCCCAATGTTAGTCAAGGAAAATTCAAGTAAAGGTCTGTCCACCCTGCTGTACTGTCCAGGCTGTTCAAGGGCAACTTAAGTTCAAGCAGTGCTTTGAGTAACACTGCAATGTGAACTGCTCATCTCTACAACAAACCAGTGAGTGGCAGATTTAAGCACTGCCTTTCCTCCCACAACCCCCACCAAAATCCCTTGCATTAAATGCTGATCAAGGGAAGAGATTCCCACATCCTTCAGTAGGACCCAGAAGCATATGAGTCAGATTGCCCACCAGACCTAGAGTCCCATTCTACAGATCAGGGCAGAACAGCATGGCAGAACCTGGTCGTTAAACTGCTCTACAGATAACACATGTTGTTCTCCATCTTCTGAGTGCTTAACAAAATGGGGTCGCCACCTTTTACACCTATTCCCATTCAGATACAAAAGGTGACCACACTACTCGGTCCTTTGTACCATCAGACTGCTGCACACTGGAAAAAAAATCCAGAGAAGAAGAAAAGCAAAAAGAGGTGAAAAATGTGGAAAGGGGATGAGGAGAGATTGCAGCCTCACCTCTTTGTGGGGCTGGGCAGTGGGAGTAGCAATGCCCATGTGCTGCTGCACTGGAGCAACGTGAAACTTTCTGCTCCCAGAAAGGAGAAAGAAAGGGAAACAAAAAAAAAAAAAAAAGACCCTTGTGAGAGGCATGTTGCTGTTACAGAAAAAAACAGATACCAGATCAAAAAGGTCTGCTTAAAGACAGTACATATGCCAGCTCCAGGGGATTTCAAATATTTATGGTTTGCTACATTTTTAATCTTTAAGAGTTCCAGGGATGCTGCCTGTAGAATATGATGTGAGCGTACCCCATGTCTGACACGACTGTGGCTTGTAAACTGCAGCAGCAGCAGGGAGGAGAAAGCAGGCTCAGACGGCAGTTTCTGAGGCTCACCTTGCTGCAGGCCTCATGGTTTTTTTCCTGTACCCTAGAAGCAAAATCTGAAACAGTCCCCTTCCTGCTGAATCCAGCCCTGCTTCTGGCCCTAGTTATTCAGTCCCAGGCACACACATAGCACCTTCAAAAGCGCTCTTGCTGCAGGCAGGAAGGTGCAAAGGAGATGCAGCGCGAGATGATAGCCTTAGGCCCACCGTCACCTCTCCAAGATGTGTTATCCCACCTCTGTCACAGATAGCAAAAGAGTCTCACTTCCACTGCATGGCCTAAATAGATTTCTTGCCTTCCAGATGATTAATAACCTGAAGCAGATTAATATTTAAGATCACACGGGGGAGTAATTTGCAAGGTACAACGGAGGTTTTGATTCTTCTGGTACAGGAGCTTGGACTGAAGCACTCCAGCAGCAGTTTGGTGCGTGTGTGCAGAACACCTTAGGCACACACAGGACTAATGCATCGAACACAGGTGCTGTAACTCATGTTTATTTCAGCTCATGTCAGCTTCGATTAGGAGAGATTTCAGGTTTGCTTGCTCTTCTCCTCTTCCCAAGTTTCTTGAATAAAATAAACCCAACACCCAAAGCTGAGGCAGTATTTCAAGGAACTCAGTGGCTGCTGCTCACTGGCTGATGGTTCCTTTTTAACTTGGGGTGGAGCTGCATAAATTATTCAGATTCTTGTATTTAAACTGTCAGAGAAATTTAGGATCCTTAACCCATTTTGTCTGCTATCGTGTGAGCTAAGGGAGTCTGGGAGGAAGAAAGTGCTTTCTGGAGGGTAGAAATGTTCATGCTCACAAGGAAAATGTAAGACGTGATGATCTCAGATATAAAAATCATGCCCTGCTCCACTTTTCTTAGAAAGACTTTACTTTTACTCACTCCAAGAAGGCTGTAAAAGCCTGTCATACCAGCACTGCTAGGGAGGTCACCATTAAAGCTGTCTCTTGGTGATCACACCCAAGTCTCAGGTGATGACAAGCCAACATGCTGGCAGGTTTTCCCCAAAAACCCTGTAGCTACATGGCTTTTCCTATATACTAGCACACTGCAGGGCAGCACGAGCATCAGGTGTATCCCTGTGACCCCCATGCACATCACTGCAGCTTACAAACCTGCAGGTTACAGCAGGAGAGAAGCACGCCAAAGGGCTGTGCTGTCCCCTTTCCAAAAAGGATGGGTAAGGTTCACGGTGAATGAGCTGAGCTCTCCGTGGGGGGATTTAAATTATACCATGTAGTACTCTTCTGCAGTACACAGAGATTGATAATTTTCCCTGGGTTTTTGCCTGCCTACTGTATTCTGGCACTGTCAGACAGTGCAAGGACAGCTCATTTGAGCAGCAGTTAAGGGATTACAACTGGACTGTGTCTCACTGTGCTTTGTTTCCCTGTACAATGACCAGGTCATAATTAGGACAGGAATGATGGTGTTCAGTGATGTGGAGAGGCATTAAGCTGTTGAGCTTCTGGCACCGTGACCAGGTAGGTGCTGCCAGGTTTCAAAGTTCAGCGGCTTCTAGGACTGCCAGAACAACAGCTTCCTTCTGTGGCACAGCTATGGAGGTGCAGGCCACTTCAGCAGAGCCAGGCTGTGCTGTGAAAAGCCAAGGAATGGGCATGGCAAGAGCCAAAGCACAGCCCAAGTGGCATGGCCAGAATGCTCAGCCCCAGCAGCCCTTCCCAGGGAAGCACACATGGCCCAAAGACCATCCCCACTCAGCAAAAACCTGAGGCAAGATGCTTCACTCTGAAACATGCAGACCTACGGTGGTTTCACTGGAATTTGACAATACATCTCAATTTCAGCAGAGCTGCTCGAAATACTATGCCAAAATGGGTCCTTTCTCAGCAATCTATGTCAGAACCCAGCAGTGTTACCTTAACGCTGTTTTCTCCCTTTTTATTTTTTTCATTTATCTGATCTTTTGGAAAGGAAAATTCTATTGACTGGCTTTTTCAGCGCTGTCACTGTTCTGCATTATTAATTATCAATAACCACTTAAAAATGAGGTTAAACACTGAAGGTTCATTTGCTAAAGCCCCATCTCTAGTCCCATGCCATGGTCTTTACAGCAACATGCGCGCTGGGGAGTGTCACCATGCAGTCTTCCCTCTGTGAGCAGTCAATCTAGTAAAGCATTAGCCAGCTTTGGCCCACATAGCATTTGCATTTGACTGTTTATCACCAGCATAGGAAATAGCTGGATTGCTCATATATTGCCGTGCAACCCTCCTAGCAGACATCTGGATGCTTCAAATCTACAAACTTTAAACAATTCATAAGACTGCAATGCAACGAGTTTGGTCTGCATAGACAAAAATAAAAAAAATCTTAGTGCTTTCAATACAACAATTTGTCAATAAATAACTGGCAGTACACAAGATCCTGCAACTTAACGGCTACGCCGTGCCCTTAGGGAAATAGCTTTCTGGTCATGTTAACAGCTATGTGTGGGTGAACATGGATTCCTGTGAAGAAGCTCATACAAAGGCAGAAAATAAAGGAGTCCAAAAATATTTGGTTGTATGTGTCACAGAAAGGGTGTCCCAAACATTTTTAAAAACAACCTTCTATTGGTAAGGCACTGGTATTTCTCCTCAACTCTGCATGGCTTTGCAATTCGAACATTCTACAAACAAGATACGGCTTCAAAACAGGAACTTTTTGAAAAAAATTAACTCAACTTTCTGATTTCTGATGATTAGTTAGTTCAAAAATATGCTACAGGTTTTATGGAGTATGAAATCTTTCTCCTTTTGTGTCCAGCAGTAGTAAAAGATGGTATAAAAGGACAGAAAATGCACCTTTCTGTTGAGGAGTCTATGTTGAGAATTCAGCCATCGTTTCACCATCCTGAATGACAGATTATGGAAGGTTATTAATCTGCCCTCTCATCTACTTACAGCAAGATGGGTATCATCTGCATCTATGATGAAAGTCCCCTGAGAGGCTATGCTGTTCTTATCAGAAGTGGCAGCAGGTGAAATACCAGACAAGTAAGACAATAAATAATAAGTGAGCCTGTATTTTTTAATCTGATGTCAGAAAATGTTAACTGCTAATCTGGGTAATGGAGACTTCATGTCCTTTAATACCCTACCTACGAACTTCAGGCAGCCTCTCTCTGATAGCTTCAGCCTTGACTTTTTCCTGAAGTCAAGATTTTGAAGGCATCAGCATTTCTCAAGGGCTTTCTCAGAGGAAAGCACAGCCTCATACTAAATAAACTCACTCGGGGCTGAAAATTAATATTCCTCAACTGCATTTACCACCTCAGGACTCAGATCCTGTGCTTTGAGACACATCAGGAAACACTACTGCTTCTTCTGTCATGTTTTTTCCTAGAGCAACCCCTTCCTAAGGGCTTCTCAGCCTGGTGAAGCAGCTGGGGCCTCCTTCCTCTGAGTCAGCCTTTTCACCATCTTTTCTTTAGTTGGGAGATTAGCATCTGAAAACAAGGTGCTACGGGCTTTTAAAGATTCATTCCAGATGTTTCCCAAGGGAAGACGCTTGGGAGCTACAGGTGCAGTAAGAGAAATGGAAGTGCCAGTTTAAGCTGTGGCTGGTTCCATCACTGCTGTGCTCCAAGGGAGCACAACAAAGCACAATTTCGGGTACCCAAACTAAAAACCTGAATCAGTAAGAACGCAGCCCCTGGGCTGGGGACCTCTGCTGAGAAACTAAAGACTGAAAGCTGATAGGGGTCTCTCTCTTCATCCTCTCAGGAAACAGACCAGAACAGCAAGCAAAAACCAGCCCCTGTAAAATTTCTTTGTGGTAGGGGTGCTTGAAATAAGTGAAATCTGAAGGATTTGTCCCATACACACCCCTACCAGGGATTCAGTCTTTCCCAGGCACAGCCACCACCTTCTTAGCAACGAGGGGTGAGGAGTTAAGCTCCATCACACATCATACAGGGTGCTGAAGAAGCAAAAATAGGAACATAAAGACATGGATTGGCCACTGGAGAACCCAATTCTGGCAGCTTCTTGAACAACCATATGAAAGATGTGTACATCACAGGTAGCTTTTGCTACCTGTAGCATCAAAATACAGCATGTGCTTTATTTACAGTGGCCATGGGGGAAATATAGTCTGATGTAATTGTTAAAGATCTGTTCGTATTCCAGGCAGCAAACTACCATTTACAGGATGAAATTGTTTGCTGTTTAAACACTGCCAGTCAAGGACATTAATTGCTGTGGGTTAAATTAAACTAGATGGCACAGCAATAAGATTTGAGGCCTGGGAGGGGGTGGGGAGGAAGGAGGAGGGGAAGAGCAATCTTCTCTCATAAATAATGGGATCTGAAAAGAATCTTCATAGGGACAGATTA
Source organism: Penelope pileata (assembly GCA_013396635.1). Taxonomy (NCBI): domain Eukaryota; kingdom Metazoa; phylum Chordata; class Aves; order Galliformes; family Cracidae; genus Penelope; species Penelope pileata. The sequence goes on along the minus strand of WBMW01002474.1, from coordinate 99,388 downwards.
ACCTGCAAAGAGCCGAGTTCAAATCTAGTTCAAGCCCTACGGGTACTCCAAGTAGCCCTTCAGAGGGCAAACACTCCCCCACCCCAAAAGCGAGAGCTGAAGCTCCCATAGGGGTATTTAATCCAAATATCTGAACAGCAGCAATGCCATAACTGAGGCTGGCTGCCTTCCAAGCTGGGACAAGACACATCCTGTGACAGGGAGAGATGCTGCCTTGCCATTTGTAAATGAAGCTGAGGTAACAGCAGGCAGGGAAAGGGGCAAGTCCTCACGCAGCCCTTTGTTTCTGTTCCATTCCTTGCAAATCTCTTACACACAAAGACATACAGAGCAATACATGAACAGCACTTTGTGGTGGGGGGAGAGGCAATTTTGGTCCAAATGTCTTGCACTTGTATTCACCCTGGGTGTCTTGCAATAAGCTCCCTTTCTCAGCTCATGGGAAGGCATGTTATTTCTTCCTTTACAAATGTAAGCCCATTGTAAATAAATAAATAGCAGCTCTGGGCACTTTTTTTGGAGCTGTCTTTAAAAACACTAATCGAAATGTAATGACAGGCTGGCAGCCAGCTTTGCTATCCAGGCTGTTGATAACCAGCTAAGCTTTCCAGCCACAAAATTAACATAAAGCCTGCAAAGAAAACTGTCCTCCTGTCATTCATCCCTGTCCCAAACCTTTGGGAAAATGGCAAAAGAGAAAAAAGAAAAAACCAATCAAAACCACACACACACAAGAACTTTCACTATGATTTGAAGGTCAGGAAGTTATGGAACAATTTAGATTAAGGAGGGAATTAACTTTTACTGTGACCAGCAATGAAATATTTGCCATTTCTGCAGTCTCCACCAGCTCCACCTCCTCTGGCTGTGGTTTTGTAAGATGGCAGTCAGTAACCTGTTCTTGATCTGCTATAGCCACCCGTATTAGGTCTGTCAGAAGGGAGAGGACACCGCTCTTGTTTGCTTGCAGCAACTGTACAACACAGGCTGCCAGAGCAAGACACTGGGACTCCCAGGACAACCCAGCCCATTCTGCCTCTACTGGAAGACTTGGAAGAAGTAGTTTGAATAATGGAACAGACAGCAGTTGACCCTCAGCATTAATTTCATTTTGCACAGCTCCAAGTACTTTGCTTTAAAGCACCAAAACAAACACACCCAAAAACCTTGCATCACCCCCCAAATTAATCGCATGCCAAGGCAACCTAATCCTATATTAACAGACCAGGGCCCAATTTCTCAGACTGCGCAATCAATTTTACCCTGGGGTAATGCTGTTGACTGCAGATGATCTGGCATGCACTGACTGCAGATGATCTGGCATGCGTGAAGGCCTGGGGTTTTCATCGTTTCCAAAGCTGTAGCACAGGCAGCAGCAATAACCCCAGCAGTACCTGTGTCTCCCTCCTGCAGGGCCACCCAAGAGCTCCACGTTAAAGATCTGGCACTGGTGGCTTTTAGGTATCAAGGGAATTGACTAATTTTCTGACAATACTATACCTAGATCGGCATTTAAATTGTATGTTAAATAAACACTGTGATTATTGGGGGCAGGCTTCTTGAAGTTGAACCACCAGGTAGCTGATAGCTATCCTATTACAAACTCCAAAAGCCTCAGTAGAGATGCACTTAATTGTTTGGCATTAATTTGTCATGCAATAATTATCCTATTAAATCTAAATTAAACCCTCCACTCAGACACTTCAACTAAAGTGTGAACATAACATAAGAGAGAAGAGGGAAAGGGGGGTGATTTCTACATCATTTTCTGCCTAAGATTTTGTACTTCTGACTAGCAGAAACAGCAGCAAGAAGGATTTAAGGCACTGTATTGAGAAGAAATCATTACAGAATTGAAAGACTCACTGCACAGGCAAAAATCCATCTTACCCTAAGTTACATATGGTGCACAGTTTAGGACAGCATCTTGCTACACTACAAACTACAATGCATTTATTTCTTTACCATAAGGAAGTTGAGTAGCACTTCCTTTCCAAGGAATGAAAGAGAAGATAGATAAATTTAGGCAACTGATGAAGGTTGGGATTGCTGTCATCCATCTAGCCAAACAAAAGCTCAAAATCCAGGTTGATATTTTTTTTCCTCCCATGAAGCTCCTCCTGCTGTCAACAGCCTGAGACCAGGCTCTCCAGAGAGAGATTCATCCCACCCACCTCAGAGCTTAGATCCGACAGCTAAAATGAGAGAATGAACCCCATCCAAAAGCCAGACAGGAAGCTTGGAAAGAGAAAGACTTAAATCCAGATCTCTAGTCCTACACTGAGATTTGAGGCACAGAGCTGTTCTTCTGCATAGGATAATAGACCTTCAAGTGCTTAAAATGTCATTAAGTAGTACTGCTGAGCTGAGGATAGTCTGTGGGTGTATAAAAACAGTTTTCTGTCCTTATTCTGACTGATACAATTTTGGAATCAAGAAGAATGGCTTTTTTAAACCAAGATCTCTCTCCTCTACAGCTTACAACTGCTCAAGGAATTTTTACACAAGTTGCAGAGTAACACAGCACATGACAGTCACAGGAGGATTTCCTTTATCAGCGTAACCGTTCCTTACACACCACTTTGGTGTCTATAAAAATCTTGTTCCTGGAAGAATATCCTCTTTAGGTAAAATCATGTTTGGCTTTTTTTTTGGCCATGGATTTCTTGCGTTGCGTTTCCCTTAGAGACAGCTGCTCTTTTCAGCCTCCAGAACCCCAAAATACCAGTTGTCATGTTGGTTTTACAGCGCACGATATTCCTCTCCTTTCCCTGCCTGTGCCGAGCGTGCCTCTCTGCACCATTCTCCTAGGAGATAATTACCTCTTCACCTTTCTTTTCCTCTGCTAACACTCTGCTCTGCCAACTGCATTTTCCCACAGAGATGGTATTACTCATCTCTCTAACAAAACTCCAATGATTTCTCAAATTATACTCAGCTCTCAAGTCTGACACTCGTGTCTCCGTTCTTCAGCTGTACCGGTTTGTCTAATAAGCACCTTATCTAGATCCTTAGACTATTACAGCTACAAACAACACAGTAGTTTTCAACCAAGATGTTCCTTCTCTAAACCACCCCAAAATGTGACAGGAAGGTTCATTGTGGATTAAGTTGTTCACTGACCCTGTTCTGCTCCCATGGGTCTGTTTCCAACCATACAAGTCAGCTTGGGTTTAAAAGGTTGGTTTAAAAACTCACCCTGAAGTAGGTACCAAAGGGAGGAGGATTACACTAAAAAGACATTCTGAAAACAGGAACAACAAAAGCAGTAACTAATAGGGTCTCTGAGAAGTTGATTTGTGAAACTCTAAAAGATTAAACTGGAAAGGAAGCTCATACATTCAGACATCTGCCAATAATAGACTGAGAAAGCCAGCATAAACAAGGGCTGTTCAGGTAATCATAAGCAAATGTTATTCAAAGTACATGAAATCAGATTCTCTGTTTATGACGAACGGCACCCACACACGGTATATTTAGCAATCTTTTCTTTGAAGCGAATTTAGTTCTGGTGAAAGTGTGAGACTGACAGCCCTGAGCACACAGCACATCCCTTGGGTCAGGCTCCTCACTGCTGCCAGCCTTGGCCAGGGACGACCTCCTATACACACCTCCGTGCTCACCCTGCAGGTCATCCAGTGCCTTGCAAGCAATGGACAAGCAAAAACCAGGTTGTTATGTCTCCTACAATAGTGTGAGAAGGGGAAGAACTCTGGAACCTATGAAATACTCTGTCACATGAACATGGTATTTGTGCCTGGTGCCTATCAGGAAAGGGCTGGTCTATGCTCCAAAACATTGTTTCATACAAGATTGGAACGACTCTTCATCAGTACTACCTCATTCTCATGACAAGAGGTCTTGGATCCGCCATAACTATCCACGAAGCATTTCATTTGGCCACAGACAGGGAAAAACATTGCAGAGGTTTCTTTATTTCAAGGCAATTTTAGAAATGAAGCAAAAGACAATCATAGGACTGCTGATGATGTGTCGCTCTGAAATATCTGTCATGGAGATTATTACTGTTTAAGGACTGGAGATTCATTACTTCTATTGCCCTTCTGGAGCTGGTACCGTTAATCCCCTTTTCTTGAATAAAACCACAGGGTGTGTTGCTAATGGCTTCCAGGTTGCTTTTTGGATGGTGTGAAACCTATTTGATAATTAGTTCTCTAAATTAGTGTCGTTTCCATTGTAATCACTCCCCTCCCCAAATGATTTCACATCACTCTCTCTGTAATCATTTTTTTGTTTCATTTCTCATTATCACCACTGGAATCACACTGATAATATTCATTTCATCTCTTTCCACAGCTCTCCTGTACATTTACTGTCACCATCTGCACACATTGCATTGATCATATGAGACTTCTTAACTGCATTAGTGTGCGTGGACTTATGAATATATTGAGTGTTTAAAGAAGCCTTTTTAAAATTTGTTACTGGCTGACTATGTCCCTGCTGGAGTCCTCTTGGGATGCCCAAAGAAGAACAATTGTTTTATCCTTCCTAACAACACTAACACTGCTGCCTACCCCTCTTCTTTCACAGGGCCCTGGAGATCTTTTATAGCATCCTACACTGGCACTGCTGTGCTGTTAAACCCTCATGAATGCAACAATGAATTAATAACATTGCTATATACCATAAACAACTGCTAACATAGAGGTAGCAGTAGCTTTCCTGCAACACCACCATCTTCTGATGAATAAAGCAAAATTGTCTGGTTCATCTTGCTTAGGCTGCTCAGAAGATATTTACAGGCTGATTTTCTTCTCTGGTTTTTTTTTTTTTTTTTTTTGTAGAAGGCAATCTAGGGCTCAAAGCCAAATCCAAAATATCCTGGGGCTTTTCACTGCCTTATAAACAGTTAGTTATAGTCATTGATACATTGTTGGCATGTAATAAACCTTTAATGGCCAGATTGCTTGTAAAAATACATATATATTATTGATGTATGTAACAGTTGTGCCTGAAGGCTCTTTGAGATGTTTTTTTTTTAATTTTAAGACCATAATTTTAAGACCTAGGCATGTTCACATTAAACGGACACACTGTAACTTGAATGAACTTAGCAGCATAAACATACAAAAATGAGAATAAGTAAAACATTTAACTGCCATAGAAGGTGTGCTTTTATTCCAACTCATGCCACATGCTTCCACTGTGACCACTGTCAAATCACTGAGTTTTTCTAGCTTCTATCTCCTGCCAATATAAGCAATGAATTATGAGTTTGAATAGATGGATGCCTAGCTTATGCACCATGCACTATTGGTGCAACTTCACAGTCACCCATGGTCAAAATGTCCATCTTCTCCAGCTTTGAGGTTGGATGATCTGCTACACAAGACTGCTGTGGCCTCAACCCTAGCAGTAATAAGCAGGTGCTGGGCATCACCTCATTTCTGCCCAGCATCACTCAGCCTGCTTTCAGCCTTGAGCAAAACCAAC
>WBMW01002474.1:0-92833 GCA_013396635.1 Penelope pileata | reverse complement strand
GCAATCTAGGGCTCAAAGCCAAATCCAAAATATCCTGGGGCTTTTCACTGCCTTATAAACAGTTAGTTATAGTCATTGATACATTGTTGGCATGTAATAAACCTTTAATGGCCAGATTGCTTGTAAGAATACATATATATTATTGATGTATGTAACAGTTGTGCCTGAAGGCTCTTTGAGATGAGTTCTCCATAATTTTAAGACCATAATTTTAAGACCTAGGTTTGTTCACATTAAACGGACACACTGTAACTTGAATGAACTTAGCAGCATAAACATACAAAAATGAGAATAAGTAAAACATTTAACTGCCATAGAAGGTGTGCTTTTATTCCAACTCATGCCACATGCTTCCACTGTGACCACTGTCAAATCACTGAGTTTTTCTAGCTTCTATCTCCTGCCAATATAAGCAATGAATTATGAGTTTGAATAGATGGATGCCTAGCTTATGCACCATGCACTATTGGTGCAACTTCACAGTCACCCATGGTCAAAATGTCCATCTTCTCCAGCTTTGAGGCTGGATGATCTGCTACACAAGACTGCTGTGGCCTCAACCCTAGCAGTAATAAGCAGGTGCTGGGCATCACCTCAGTTCTGCCCAGCATCACTCAGCCTGCTTTCAGCCTTGAGCAAAACCAACCAGCAATAGTTGAGCAAAGTGCAGCAACAAAACTGTACGTGCCTTTATATCTGGTCTTTCAGGGCAGCTTCTTACGCTGGTAAGCCTGAAACAGCCAGAACTTCAGAGGCAACTTGTCAAATACCTACATATACATGCAGGCACTGAGGAAGTGCCTTGGTTAGACCAACCTTAGGCACTGGGATGAGCAGCAAAATATTTAGAGAGACTTAAAACTGCTGTTTCTGTAAACACATTGAACAAATTGACAAAACATAACCTAAGGAACTTGTGTTCTACAGAAGTCCTTGTAATAGGTAAGCAGAAATTTTAAATGAGGACAACATGCCTGGGGGCTTATAGATCATGCATAATGGCTTAACTCATGTTAATGTGGTGTTGGTACATGTCATCTCTGCTTGCTCCTATTTGCTTTAGCATTATACAGAACAGTCGCACATGTGCTAGGGGAGGTAGAGGATGGAGAAGGGCACAGTAAATTGCTGCAGTATGCTTAGGGTTGAAATACATTGAAAGCCTAAATTTGGCACTGTCTGCCACGCTGTGTAGTAACAGGTACATAAATTACTTACATTGGGGTTTCTGGATTTGCACTGATAGAAGTATTTCTAAATGAACAAAGGCCTAGTTTTAACAATAAAAGGCTTTTATAAGACGAAGACAGGATAAGTATCTCATTGAGTGACTTCTTCATCCATATATATATATATATATTATTTTATATATATATATATATATATATTATAGATACTAGAAGAAATGTACATGCAGGCATCCCTGGGTTAGAGTATTTTACTAAGCCTGCATTTCAAGCATTCCTAATCAAGACACCAAGCAAGGGTCACTAGTACATTAGACACTCAAATCTGTGTGTCCAATCTACTAGTTTTATGTATAAGTAACAAAACTTTTAAAATAGAGGGCAACAAAACATAATGTATATATGCAGCCCAAGACAATTCCTATTCACTGAATGGGGCCCAGGCAAGCCAAGAAGTTGGTCATCCATGCAAATCAATATTGGCTTCCACCATGCCCTTGGTCTTGAGTTTGGCGAATGAAGATGGGAGGGAGTCAGCTATTTACACTCCTAACAATCCCAGCTCTGTTACTGGGTAGAACTCATGGAAAATGGATTCAACTGAGCCAATTTGACCAAGGCTCATATTCACTAGTTTTGACAATGCCTCCAAAGTTAAAACTTGCTAGCTTAGGCAATCCTACCAGTCAGCCTGCGGCTTATTCATATTAAGGTCTCCTTCCTGTACTTAGCCCAGAGCGATCTTTTGCTCTTAAATAATCTGGCAGTTCCTTCCCATTTCCTGATTGCCAAAGACTTGCCCATGTAAAAGGGCTAGCAGCCCATAATACTGCAGTTTAAGGTATGTCACTATTTTCAGCAGAAAGAGTACAAAAAGGCAATGGAAACCCCCAGTGAACAGGTAAACTTGTAAAAATCACCTTTTCAACACAGATATTTGCATGCCAATTTTGAGGCCAACTTTTTTCTGCATTTGCCTAGAAAGAAAGTCTTTATTGAATTTAGACATCCCTGTATATTAAGACACAAGGTGGGAAACAAGGCTGTTACTGAGGTGTGCACCTCAGCATTGAGCAGTCTATGCAGAAGGAGCTCGCTTCAAAAAAGAGTGTTCCCTATGTACAATTGTGATTTCATACTATTTCATACTATTTTCTGATGATCTTGTTTGCTCGGCAGCGAGTGTAGGAATTTAGCTGCATCTCCCCCTCCTTGTGACTGGGAAGACTCGAAGAAGAGTATGGCTTATTATTTGCTTATTTACCCTGGATGGCCCATGGAGACTTCACAACTATTTACCACAGTTCTGAAGTGACAGTTGATAAGTTTCTATTACAGATCTTTAATGACTGGACATAGCTGAGGAAACACACAGCATTTACCTTCACTCTGTATTAGCTGTTTCCAATCATAGAACTTTTCCTCCGCTGCTCTCCCCAACTCCTCCTCACTCTCGTTTTGCCTGTAAACTTGAGGGTCACCTCTAGGTCAGGCATAGATGGAGATGATGTGAACAGATGTGACCTTGCCAACCTTGGTTTAGCAGACAGTTTCTGGATAAATTGGATTAAAATACTTTAATTTGTCACCTCTGGAGCATATCTGTCCTCACCATCAGGTACGCTCATTGTGTTGCTGCTTCTCCGACTCAACAGCTTCATACAAGCTATGGCCATACTTTCTCTTATCTATCCAATTAAAACAAAAGCTAGTAATAGTGGAGATCCAGAACAAAAAAGGTTTTGCCCGTTTCAGAAGATGATTAAAGCCACAGGTAATATAGTTTTCACATCACTTTCACCTGTGTCTTGAAAAAACATAGGAAGAAACTGCCAGCGACATTTACTCTGCTAGCATCGATCAGCCTCTGGTGCAAATTCTTCCAAACAAAACTTTCAGTGGCCCCTAGCAGTCGTCATCCATCCTCCACAACAACACACAGATATCTGCCTGTTGTTTTATTCTCCTCTTTCTGGCAATGGGCTGAATCCAGTGCGTTAACAGCTCAGGCCCATGCATATAAAACGCATCAGTGGGGCTCAAATGACGACAACCCGAGATGAAAAGCAGTGATACTGCATAAGTTTATGGCAAAGCAGTGAGGCATCTTTAAAAACAGCTGCAAAATAAAGCTTAAACTGTTTTTGTTCCCTGTTTCAGAATATACCTCTGTGAATTCAAAAGGACAAAATCTGCCAGGCTTCCCATACCCTTAAGGTTTTGGTATCAGAGGGACCATTACATCCAAAACGGACAAGTCAGATATCAGCCAACTATTCCTGGCATCATCACGTTACAGAGATGGCAAATCCACCCTTGTTTGAGTAGCTTATTCCTAAAGCTTCCTACTTTCTCCAGTATTAGGTACAAACTTAAGATAATGTGTTTCTGTGAGTAATCAAACAAATGAGAGATTATGGATTCAGGCATAATTCAATAGAAATAAAGATGCAGACATTTACATGATTGCTGTACAAAATACACTTCTGTTGAGTTTCCTGCACTGAATTTTAGCTGAAACAAGATACAGAGAAAAACCTTAGCAAAGTCTTTCTAACACTGTTTCCGCCATGCCCAGAACTAAGCAGCAGTGTTGAAGTCCTGCAAGGAAGCTCATCCCCTGAGGTTGCTAATCGGTATTTTAGACAAATTTGAGGAAGCTTCCAACTAAGACTTCAAACTTATCTGAAGCAAACCAGACTCCCAAACTGCACCCTGGTTTTATACAATAATCATTAATAACAGCGAAATGTGAATTGCAAAGATTATTTTTTTCCATGTGTTTTATTAACACGAAGGCGCAGTCATGCTGGTCAGACCACTGCAGTTACATCAGAAATGAATTTGGTCCATCATTCAATTACCCTTCAATGCACTCTTGTGGTCAAGGTAATATATTATCATCATCTCCACTTCTGTTATTCCCATTACAGACATTAATTCCAAGAATGTGAATCATTTATTGCTGAGGGTCCTGATCCTGTAAGAGGATGTACTGGCAGAGACCCCAAAGCCCACAACAAATTCCACTACCCTAAATGAAACTCATCATCCTTCATTAGGACAATTGTTGCAAAGAACTGTTACCTCCTGTAACGTCCACTCAATTGAAAGAGTGCTTGCAATCCTTAATTTGAGCTGGTAATAATTAAACAAAGAACCTGTTCTCGTTTACTGTAACTAGGGCACATTTAATTCACCACCCTGCTTTTAGGAACATCCCCTTGTCCACACAGTAAAAGGAAAAAAAGACAATACTTTGCAGACATTTAAACACAAGTGCTCTCAGTAAACAAGAAGGATAGGTGTAAGGTCAGCACACTCTACTTCCCTGTTCACCAGTCAATCCAATCGACTGCTTTTAAGATAACTGTAGTAGCTCTTTTTTCCACAATTATTTCATGCTGATGACCTTATTGGCATCTGATCCACCTGCATCCACGTTTTATACTGTATCAGGACTGTGCTTTTGAAGAGCATATCCAATTTGTTCCCACTTACTGTTTTTACTTCCACTGTGGAGTGATACTAGCTGCATTCTTTTTGGGTGTCACTTGAAGATCTGCTCCAGGAGTACTTAAATGTTTCCACTGCTAGTGCACATTTAGTCTGCAAGACCAGACAAGAGCTACCAAAGTGAAATCCCTTGAAATGTACACAGAATCCTCAGCAACAACTGCTCTGCTCTTTGGTTCACACTATTTGCTAATGCAGAGCAATATACTGTCTTACACCCTTGACCCGCAGCTGACTCTAGTGAAAACAATACTACACAAACCAGTCAGGCTGATTGCACTACTGTTACAGAGTTGTTAGCGTAGACACATGCCTATTGTGAGCCAGAGCAATGTTCTAGCTCTTCCATGATTGGTCTCCAAACAGCTATTAAGTAGCCCAGGAACCTTAGCTGCAAACACAAGAATTCAGTAAGAAATAATTCTGCCTGCTAGTTAAACTGCAAAAAAACAAGTAATAATAGCAAGCAATGCAGGAACGTTGTATATTTTATTCATTAGAATTACTAACATGGAAAACATTGCTTTTCTTGTGATGAATCTTACTCGTTATACCTTGAATATAGAGGAACATATTCAGAATAGTGTCAAACATACAAGTACATACTGTATATTTAAAGTAACGTGGAAAATGGCCAGTTTTGAAATATTTTAAAAAGAAGGTTTTTATATTGCCACATATACTGTGCACAGATGTTCAATATATATTCTGAAGTACATAGTATATCAAGTGTATGGGAAACCTTCCCCTCCCTTTCTATGTTCCACCTTCATTATGGGACATACTAACTAGATTAATGTTCTTGGTAAAAGACCCAAGGGTGATAGATTCACAGTGAGATCCCTGAAGCTCATTGTGCTCCAGGCTGGACGATACTTAAACATTTGCAGGCCAATCAGGTATTGCAACTGGTAGTAAATTGCCTCAGATAGTGCTATATTCTTTTTATTGTTATTCTTGCTGGAAACTGGTCCTCTAAGCAGAATGACAAGCAAAATAAGGAGCTTGTCTTTTTATTTCCTAAGAGGAACTGTTCATTTATGTTCACTTACTGTTTAGATTTCACAGATTCTGAAATTTGCACAGGGCTTTGGAGTCTGTTCTGTTCCACAGTTAAGTGAAGCACAAAGCTAGAAAGCGTGTTCTACAGCTCTTCAGTCATGATCTGCTTACAAACATCACTCCATGGTGTGCAAGAAAAATACAGACCTTTTGCTCCCGCCATTAAGTAGCTCAGAGAAATGTTTCTTTATTTTCTGCCATGCTATTGAATGTGAAAAGATCAGGTTCTGCAGTGGACAGGTCACCTGGATGGCAATCAGATGCCCGATGCCATTCTCAGCTCTGTCACTATCGTTTCATGTGAGGTTTTTTGCCAGTTTCTTCAATCCTTCCACGGCAGATTTTCCTTCCCCTTGCACAAAGGAAAATTAGTGTTTTCCATTGTGGATTTCCCCACTGCCTACTCCAAAACAAACAAATCCACAAAATGAATATGCTTCCTATCTCCTGGAGGATATGACAGTTTGATTTAGAAAGTAAATTATTTGTAATCTTGATTTGTAAGTTTTCTTTATACATACGCATATAAATTTAATCTCTCATCTAGGACTTTAAGTTTTTACAAGTAAAACAGTCACAGCAGAGAAATGAGCTGTGAGTATGTACAGGATCCCCTAAGTAACTTACTCCTGTTATGGTTTCCTTTGTAGATAACCAATATAAAGGCATCAGAGAACAAGGAACTTGTCTATCATCAACCAGTGTTGTGCATCTCTCACTGCGTTCACCAACAGTGCTGCATCTTGGACTTGCTCTGCTAGCAAGACAATGGCCAAGATGGCTCTGTGTACCATTCACCTTTGGGTTCATCACCAAGACCTAACATCTAATGGGTTCTCAGCTGGTGTAAAGAACAGATGCCTACATACTAATATGGAATGCCCAAAGGCATTTTGTTGATGTATCGTCTTACTAACCTCCTGCACCACATGAAGCCACCAGATGTAAGATTCATTTGCTGTCTGAGCAATTAACATGAACAGTAAAGCCACAGAAACAGAAAAAAGTTAAGTAGGAAATGCACAGACAGCAATAAACTAAGAAAAGATTTTTCGCTGATTTTGTAAGAAATAATTCTTGCTGGAATAAAGACCAAGTTTTCCATTAACACTTTCCATGGTCCCCTCCTTCTCCCCATGAAGAGAATTGAAACATGGAAGATATGTTCGGTAACGAACTGCGTCATCTGAGCGTTTCCCTCGGAGACATCCCATGCCATCACATGAATGGGTTTCCCTTTCAGAGTTGCTTCTGTGCATAGGAAGAATCTTGAGATATTTCAGAATCCAAGCAGACAGAATAACCTCCTTACCAGAAAAAAGCATATCCACAAGCAAACAAACCAGAAGAGGTTTTGGTAAGGAGAAATGAAGCAAACATGGAAGCGACAGCTGGAAATGTGTTTTCCAACATTTACAAATGTTGATAAGATACAGAAACACAGGATTTGTTTTGGTTTATACAAGCAAGCATTTATTCCTAGAGAAGGAAGAAAATAGATTTACCAGAGAACAGAAAGGCTCACTCTAAGGGACGCATATTTAACATCAGCCACAGCCCTTTCCAAGCACAGATTACATGAGAAACAGAGCCTTCTTCATTCCTTCCACATCATGTTTAATTTCTTCAAGCTATGACTATGAAAATGAAGGCTGAACAGTGCAAGTGCCATGGAGCTCTGAGGAAGGAGAATAAACTGAAATTAAATATATTCGCCGTCACCTTAAAATAAATGTCCTAGTTTTTTATTCACAGTAAGTCATTTGATTTAATGTCAATCTTGAGCCACAATCTGATTGCAGTAAAAGGATTTCTTGTTTTAGTTACTTCTGAATAGATATCTACAAGTTTATTCGCTACCTTATAAAATCCTTTACTGAAAGGACAATTGACCAGATTATGATCTTGCTTATGGCTGTGTAAATCTCAAAGTAAATTCACTATAATTACACTGCAATAAATATTTACAGTTCATTGTAAACACTGAGCACTGAAGTGAGATCAAATTTTATAACATACAAGATACATTTCAAATAACAAATGTACATATTTTACTATAAAAAAAGCTATCCACAAAGCTTAAGTTTACTACTTTGAGCAACACTTCCAGGTATAACACGATCCAATTCTTTCAGTCAAGACTCAAAGGACCAGTTAGCCCCTCATTTCTTCTACAGGAGTTGAAAAGAACTTGTTGGAACATCTACTCTTTAATGGGCTGGTGAAGATGGATAAAAGGAGAAGTTCCAAAGACTGAAATCAGGGCCTCAATTTTTATTTTTTCTTCAATTGTCTGTTCCAAGTACAGAGGTATAGTGGATCATCTCGGTAGCACAAAAGAGAATACCTCGAGAATTATACTCTCTGACATAGGGGAAACTAACAGCTCTTCAGGCTGTGAAATAGAAAACTTGGGAAGAACACACACAGCTTCTTGCTGTTGAAAGGACAATCCCGGGAATCAGCCTAGAACAAGAAGAGCTTAGCTGGTTACAGCCTATTATTTTCCTTGTATTAGCACTTTCAGTGAAAGTTGACAAGTGGTTGTCTTGACACCGCTTGAGAAATAAAGAATGGAAAGAAAGAAGAGGATATTACGGCTGTGTTTATGATTGTCAAATAAAGAGACGTGATCCATGAAGTTTGTAGCACTATAAACTCAGGACAGAAATCTCAAAGTAGCATTAAGTTGGATCATGCATGTTGGTTGATTCTTGTTAGGTCCTAGCAAGAGCCTGGGAGATGGTGTATTGGAGGAAGGAAATTTTTTGCTGGCATTAATCCTCTGAGAGTCTTGTCATCTCCAGTTCTTTCATTCCCCAAACGTGACATGCATATTTCAAATTAACATTTTTACTTGATAATTATTTAATAAGATAGGGATTGAGTAAGCAAATAGTGGCTTGAGAAGGAACATTTAATTTCCTAGAGGGTCCTCAGAGATGCTTCATTGAGGGGAGCCATAGCAATTACTTGCAAATTCAGTGTCAGACACATCTTGCTAACTCAAGAGCCAAGACGACAATGTGCATTAGTGCTAGGAAGGTTGTAGGTAGTGATAATCAGATAATGAACATCACAGTGGTGAATCTACAGGCAGAAATTACACAGCTGCTTGCCTGAGAGTTGAAATGCAAATTATTTTGCAGATTTACTCAATGAACTCTCACTCCCTTTTAATGCTTTGTCTTGGTATTGTTGAGATGATTCCTCATTTGCTTCATGGCCTTTGTCAGATGTTTGAATTTGCCTTGATGAGGGTGATTTTGGCTAGTAGATGTTGAATGCAATGTATTTTCAAGTTGCAGGGGATTTAAGGACATAGAGAACAGAAGTGAAGTTCAGCAGTGAAATGTGTTCCATCAATGCTATCGGATCATTCTTTGTCAGTATATTTCTAAACAGCTGGATCTGACTACATACTAATACTATTTTACCAGGCCCTTTTGGGAACATCACATGCTTAAATATAGTTTCCAAGATTAGTTAAGAGAAAATTCATAGACAGGCAAAATAACTTGCTAACATCCATCAATTAGATCAGTCACTTAGTTCACAATACCAGGAATGATACCGAATACAGTAAAACTACATTAATTCAGGCTTTGTGACAGATAAGACTCAACAACAAGAAACGCAGATAGTCAAGACTTGAAGCTGACCTCTTGTTCTCTTAATTCCTCTCAAGGAAATTCCTTTAATTCACTCCACATCAGTGGAAGATATTGAGTCCTTGACAAGTCTGTTTGCTGATCTCTCGTGTTGCTTCCCATATTGCTGCACAAAAGCAGAACAATGACAGATTCGTGGAAGCATTCCTGATCACTGAGATTTTCTATAGAACATTAAGATTTCTCCATAAATACCAGACTACGGGCTGTACCATCCTGTGCTGAGTAGCATTGTACTCCCAGAGTATTGCAGTTGAAATTACTGTTTGCATGAATCACAGTGGCAGTCCCTGCCTCTTATCTGTGCTCACTTAAATCAAGTGCTTTATATGCCTATCTCTAATACAGTTGGGCAGTATATTCAGCAGCAGCAATAGAGAATCCTCAAATACAAACATGCACCAAGAGATATTTCTAATGTAAAGACTAACAGGGATACAAATGGTTTTTATGCTTCTCCTGACTGGTAGGAAAATGTCCTTCAGATTCATTCTGTTCCAGAATATTCTCCTTCAACATCTCATCACTTTGCCCCCAAGATTTCATCTCTTCTTCTAGTGTTGCAAGAACATATTACAAATATGATTATTTGCAGTCTTAAATTGTTTGTGATCCTCAATATCTGATTGCAAAATGCTAACAATCTTAATTCTAAATCTTATCATTGGACATTGCACATACATTGGTAAAATAGCTATTATTTCTTCTGACAGCTGTTGTTCTGACTTCTTACCAATGCTTCCTACCAGGAGTCCTTCAGTCATTTGTTAATAGAGTACAATATCAAGGCAGTTTTTAGCAAAAGGAAATCTCAAAATCTATGTGCTGCCATCCCTCTGAATTGTGAAAGGAATCCATAAATGCTTTGAGATTAGATAGATGGATAGATAGCTGAGAAATTTTATCAGTTAATGTTTGTGAAGAGCCTAGGGATTTCAGAATAAAGGAAGCATGAGAAATGCAGAGATTTCTTGTTTTGTTTCAATGCATGAATGCAAAAAGAAAAGAAGGTGCGAGAAACCAATAGGATGGTAGGCCTCAGCAAGTGGATCGCTTTAATCCATGGCTTTCCTGTCCTCAACCATCTCAACTGGCACTTGCAGAACTACGCTTCATTTGTTTTCTCTGAGATTTTCCTTTAAAAATGGAAACTGAATGGAGCTAGGGATTTCTACAGAGCCCAGATAACTAGTGCTAGAAGACTCATCTTTTTCACCACTCCTCACCATTTGACACAATTCCACACAATAGCCTTCCCTTAAAACAGCCTGGCCTGACACAGCATCTCCTAGGAGGCTGACTCATGGTGCAAGGAAAAGAGCTTCAGCTTTCCATCACCTACAGACACTGGGTCCCTCTTTCTTCTTCACGCCTCTCATTAACGCTTACTGGAGAGACGAAGAACGATACATTGATTTTAAATTGGAAATCCCTGTCCCCTATAATTTCCTGCTGGTAGGAACGGTAGGACAGCCAACTGCTCATCTTCTTTACTTGTTCTAATTTTCCTTCTATGCTTGTCCTATTTTAATTAAAGTGAGATGAACGATCCACGAGAAAACAAGATCAGGGAAGCTACACTGAATATACATCAGCTTTTTAGTTTAATAAAAAATTTAAAGTTGAAGTATTAAATAAAATTAAACAATTTCCCCTAAACAGAGAAGGAACTAAAATAAAACTCAACAGCAATAACAAAACCAGGAAAGATCATGATCAATTAATGATGAATATTTCATTGTTTTTTGTTTGCCATGTATCGGTTCCTGCCCAAAGAAATAATTTGGAAGAGGGAGAGAACTATTAGAGGTGTTTAGGGAAATACCAACAAAGCCCACAAAGCTAAACTATATGAGAGAACAGCAGGCAATAGCAAAAGACCTTGAGGAGCACGAGACTAATTAGAGAAGTCACTCATGCGTTTTGTTATCACTCCATTACAATGAATGGAAATGAGGCTGGGGTTGAACATCTCTGCTCAGGAGCATCTTGGGAACAGGAGTGGGAAAAACATGATCTGCCCTTGCATTGCTTTAGGCTCAGAGAACATTAACTGATACAGACCTTATTTCAAAGAAAAAGGTATAAAAAGCAAGCATCACTAAAGATTAGAACTTTCAAGCTGGGGCTAGGTAAATAACATCCCAACATTCCCACAGACTTATTTAAATATAACAACAGTCAATGAGGCAGGTGAGGTAGCAAGGGAACTCACGACAAGGAGAAATAACCATTAAATTTCATGGATACTTGTTTAGAAACAATTTTCTTGTGCCAATAGCTAGAAAGGGTGCAAGCTTCAGTACTCATCTGTACTTAAGTGAGAGCCCACTTGTCGTATTTGCACAGAATAAACGTCAGTTCAAAGAATTTGAGTATATGCTTTGCTTTAAATACAGTAGTAATCCCACTCTATTCGACCAAATACTTAAAGTCACGCTGTGCTGAACTACAGCTCATCTGTCTCTCGAGATTCTACAGTAAAAATTGTTGTTATGCATTTCAGCAACAAACAAAGTGATTCCTATATATGATTTGTTTGTAAAACACTTTGTCAACCAAACGAATCTTGAACAACTGCATGTTCTCAAAGCAAAAACAAATGGAGAAAACTCACCTCCTTTCTGAATGTGAGTGACAGCAGACAAACATGAAAAACAAAACCAGCTAGACTGCTGATTCTACAATGCTGATTCCTCCAGGAAAGGCAAGCTGGCTTGCAACAGCATCAAAGGCAGTGGACAGTTGCCTGTCGCTGGACTGATGATGCTAATAAACAGTCTGAAGGTGTGACAGTAGATGCTGTGGTGCTGATTCAAGAATCAGGCCCCCAGACAAGTATCTGAGAATAGTCTGGTGAAAATGCCTAGTGTTTTTCTTTCTAACCACTTCTCAGAATGATTTTGTCGCTCCTGCCTAAGCTTGCAATAGAGACACTATTTTTCTTTCTGTAGACAAAGACCCATTGTTTAATGCTTCTGAATGCTATGACAACTAGAAGGGTGAAAGGCAACCTGCAAGTGACAGTAAATGCATTCTCTCTCTTTTTTAATATCCAGTGTGAATATCTGTAATGCACTGTTCAGCATGATTCTTCAAGGCTGCTTCAACAGACAGCTAGGAAAGTCAATCCACTGTCAAAGCAATAGCAGCTTTTACTCTTCATTCAACAAGTTTTGGATTCCCTGTTTCTACATTTTAAAATGATATAGTGGCATCAGCTGGTGGCACAGACTGCCTGACATGGGCTGGATGCAAAAAATGAAATATCCCTTTATCCAACAAACCCTGCTTTACTTGTGCTTTCACTTTTTGCAACTTTTCTTAACATAGTCAAGTAACATTCATACCACAGTAGAGGAACATTTCCTGCCTTACCAGCTGAGCTAGTTTCACATTTTATTTATTAAGCTCATGATATTCCCTGGACACAACTAAACCAGAAGACAGATGTTTGATAAACATCTAGTCTGGATGGGGAGAAAGAACATGATATTGAAGGAAGCAAAGCAGAACCTTTTCATTCCTCCTATTTGGAAAAAACACATTTGTTTGGCATTTGTAGCAGAAATCTAGATCGCACTGCGCAGAGGTGAGCCAGACACAGTAGTTGGCTTTGTTTTGGTTTTGGAAACATTTTGATACTGATACCCATCTTGGACTAGTAAATTTGACAGCATCACTTGGCTTGATAAACTTCTGCTCCCTTGCAGGTCACTAGACTGTGGTGAGGAATATTGAAAGAGCTCTTAACAAGACAGGCAAGGTACAGACCTTGCTGCAGTTACTGAGCACTGACTGCTCCTCATCATTCTGTTCAATTCTGCTCACACCATAATCTCAGCACAAATTACCATCTATGTGAGACACCAGGAATGCCTCAAAAGCCACCATGGAGTTCAGTACAAGAGATGGAGACTAAACAGCAGCTCTATGCCATCCCTCTGGGGTGGAGCTTTAACAAGTTTCTATCCAAAGCATGTCAAATTGGTTATCTGAAGAAAAAAACATCTGGGATCCTAGAAACAGGACTTGTTTTGAATTGTATTCGCTTTTTTACACAGCCTGGATGCAGCAGAAATGCAAAATGGCCAAAAGGGAAAAAGTCTTCCTGAGGTAAAGAAGGAGCTGGGTGCTCATTGTTGATCCTTTGGCACTATGTCTATCAGTATTTGATAAGAACAAAGCTAGGGGAAAAGAGATTCAGCACTGGTAAGTTGGGTGCTTCATCACTGATATACAAAGCCTTCAGCCAGAGAATGAGACGAAGCAAGACAGGGAATGAGAGGCCAAGCCCATGACTGTTGGGTAACATCAGTTTGTCTTTTTAGCTGATATCTTTTATCACAGATTTTGGAAGATAGTAAATAGAGCAACCCAGAAGAAAAGAAAGGACAATTCTTTGGTGTCCTAGAGATTCACCTAGAATTTGTAACAGAAATTCCCAGGTTTGCCCACTTTAGATATACCCAATGGTTTCAAACCAAAAGAAACTTCTTTTCAGGAAGTTGCTCTTTTTTTTTTCAGGCCTACGCATATTAAAGCACCCCAAATAAGAAATATTTTAAGCACTGACAAACTGGAAAGCATACAAAGAAGAGCAAGGAGAGATGAGTTATGAGTGCTGGAGAGACTCGCAAGGAAAGATTACAAGAACTAAATATGTCCAACTTGGCAGAGAGATGACTAAGCAGGGGGGTAGTGATAAATGTCTACAAATATTTGAAGGGCGTATACACTGAGGATGCGGAGAGATTTTGCAGTGTGAGCCATACCAGGTGGTGGGATTAGGAACAAAGGGATGGAATCAGAGAAGAAAAAACCCAAACCAAAAAAGCAAAAGCAAAACCAAAAGAAACTCACAAAGCAAAAATTCACCTGAAGGATAGATGAACAAAACTCCCCATGAAAGTCAAACACACCCACATCCCCCATGCTGGAAATGTGAAATTTTCTCAGAGATAGAAAACTCAGCATATAAAACATATGGAAAGGGTGAGTGAGCGCTTTGATGCACAGAACTAATGGAAAGAGTTGTGTCTGGATGCTGAGAGACCAATGGGAGCCTCAGGAGACAGCAGGTGTCCCACAAACACTGCAATTAGCTTCAGACAGGAAGTAAAGGTAGTCTTTGCATCCAATTAAAATCTCAAGGGAAAGGTTGGTTTGGACTAATTTAACTTGGTAGGGTTACAGGACTTTATCTGACCAGATATACTCCAGCCAGATGGTTTCTGGGAAGTAGAAAGCTTTGGATCTGTTAAATATTCAAAAAATATGGTTGTGAGAAGTCTGAAAAATCAAGAGGGAACACAAAAGCATCATATTCCCTCATCAGACTAAAAAGCTTAACCAGGGTGAAAGGAAACAGAAAGAGAAGGATTTGCTTCCTTCCCTGACTTAGTTTCTGATGCAGAGCACACCAGTGCTGCTTGAAAAGACATGCACTGAACACAGCCAACTGCTCATTCAGGGTAAACCAAAAATAAAAAAAACAAAAAAAAAACCCTTTCCTCCTATGGTATGTGTAATGCATTAAAATGCTTTAAGTCCTTCCTTAAGAGACGCATCTCCAGTGTTAAACCTCTCCCTTGTACAATCTTGGGGGAATTTGTTTTGCCTGATTCACGCAAGTCTCAGTACAGGAAGCACATCACAGCCCTTCTCTTTAAACAGGAATTGATTCAGAATTTGATAGGAAGCCACAATCCCAGCTTGAGCTTTTAGGGTGCTCCACGTACCAAGCAGAGGACTGAAAGGATGAAGTCCCATGCTTTTGGCAGGGAACTCTCTGCAAACTGTGGGATGCTTGTCTATTTGACAAGCAGAGCTAATTCTATTAACGTTGTGCTCTTGTAGGGGTAATTGTGAAGATATTTGATCAAAGTGAGACTTTGTACTGTTGATTGTACAGTCCTCTAACAACCCGCTGAATTAGAGGTGCAAGTGGGACAGCTGGAGGTCACAGCAGTTCACATGGTGGATCAGCCCAAGCAGTACCATAAGGGGAAAAGACACTTCCCTCTGTCCCTGCAGAGAACCAGCACATTGCTAAGCCTGGCCTGTCACTAGAACAGCAGCACCAAGTGCCTCAGCACAGGGACTATCCCCATTTCAGCAGAGAAAGCACAGACAGAAAGACAGAGGTGGTAGAAACAGAAGATTTTCCAGGACTTCCAGTACTGCAGAAACTGAAATTCAAATCCAAAGCCAGCCAGTTTCCAACAAGCTAAAACCTCTAAGGAAAAGAAGCTCTTAACATAATTCCCACCAGAAATTACAGCGGATAGCCATCACAAGGTCCTCCCACTGCAACAGAATTGGCTGCCCAACAAACAGATCCTTATCATCTGCAAGAACCGAGTCCCACAGCTCCTTGTTCATGAGGCAGCCCCAGGACAGAGCAGCTGCGATAGCCTTTATGTGTGGAAACAAGCATGAGACATTCCAAGACAAACACAAGGAAAGAGGTGATAACAGATACGCTCTTCTCTCTGCTCTTCCTAAACACATGATCCTCCCACTAACAGAAAGAGAGACCTCAGCAGAGCCATTAGGCAGCTCCTGCTCCCCAAACACTGGATGAAACAAGAACCTACCTTGGTCTGAGCGAGGCGGTGCTGTAGAGGCTTTTGACTCATCAGGAAGAGCAGCAGCTACTGTTCCAGGCTCAGCTGATCCACTTTCCAGGCACAGTCTTGGCACTCGTGGCAGTGCAATCGTAATGGAAGACCCAGGCTCACACAACAACACGCGTTCCAGTGTCCCAGCATGGCTGTAGCAAGTACAGAGCTGCTGCAGCTCTTTTCATTAATTAACCAGATGTTTAACTTCAGCATCCTGGCTGCAATCCAGCACGGAGAATTACATTTCCTTTCTCTACCTAGCCTTAACTCACCATCTCCTGCCAGAGAAGCCTTTCCCCTCCATGCTGCCATACTCCTTATGCAGTTGCTGCAGAGCAGGTGCAGCTCATCACCCCCAGAACGAGCTGCAGGTGAGAAACTGCTCTTAGGACTGCCCCACCCAAACTCTTGTGGGCCCTACTGTGTAAACATAAAGCACTATTATCTCCCCTCTCCACATGGAATCACTTTATGGAATTTATTATTATTATTTGGTGCTCAAATTGAAACCCTCTGGCTGTGTATGAACACTAAGCCTGCTTAGGGAGTGCAGGAAGCAGCTAAAGTGGTGAAGAGGGAAAGATTTATGACAGACAGAAAAGAAATTTTCTTTTCTTGCAACAAGCTTCACATTCCTAATCTATTTCTGCTGTTCTTGCTGTTCTCTACCAAACTTCTGACAGGTCTTATAGACTAACACTTACCATGCTGCAAGCTGTTCCTCTAAATCCTATTTTATCATACTTTATAGCCACCTGGCTAGATTCCCTTGGTGGTATTTATCACTCCTTCTTGTAGTCCCTAACAGCATCTGTATTGCCAGTGCCACAGCCTCTATCTTCATCACCCTCTTTATTTCTTCTAGCATCATTCCAGCTCTTCTTAACCTGGACTTTCTTTTTTCTCCTTCTGTGGAGGTCCACCCTCCCTGATACCCATTCAAATCATCACATTATTAAAACAGATTGACAATGGTTTTCACCTGTCTTCCAGGCAGGATTCCTGCCTTGTCCCCTCCCTTTGCTTCAGCAAAATCTACTTCTGTAAGATCTTTACAGATGTATTTCTGCTCCTGATAAAGTGATATTAGGTGAGGATTTAAAGGGAGATCTGTGAAAGGAGGAAAATAACAGTGACAATGAGGAATCTCTCTGAAATTGTCTCTCTGAAAGCTCCAAATGGTTTCCTAACAGCACAAAAGTGCTTCCTGATTGTTTCTGAGCTGAGGCTCAGGGAAGTCTTAAGGGTAGACAGGAGAAAGGACAGCGTGGGTGTCACCAACTGAACATGAGGATTTCTAGAGGACAGGGAGGAATTTATAAAAGCCTGCAGGAAGGAGGTGGGGAGAGCTGTGGTAGAAATGCTCTGACTCCCGTCACCCTCCAGGGATGCTAGAACAGCTCAGGTAGCAGCTACAGTGGGGGCTCAGGGCTCCAGTTTTTCCCCACACTGAAAACTTCCACGGATTTCCCATGGTGGTGGAAGCAGTCTCTTAGTCTGTAGGTCCCCATGGACCTCCCTTATGATCTTCATCAAGATTTTGCAGCAAAAGTTTCCAGTAGGACTTTGCAATTTCCATCCAA
The DNA here is from genome assembly GCA_013396635.1 of Penelope pileata. Taxonomy (NCBI): domain Eukaryota; kingdom Metazoa; phylum Chordata; class Aves; order Galliformes; family Cracidae; genus Penelope; species Penelope pileata. The sequence continues at coordinate 75,188 of WBMW01002474.1, read as the reverse complement.
ACCATCAGACACAACTTCCTACCTTGCAGTGACTCCTCCCTTCCGATCTTCCTCTGGTAAAATAAACAGGGCTCACCCCCAGACTTTTGGAGAGAGTGTGGGTGAGACCTGGGCGGATGCCAGCACTGCTGCTTGTGCCCATCTCTAGAGCCAGCGGTGCTCGCTTGCAGGAAGGAACACTGCTAACACAAGCCTCACGCTGTGTTCCCATAGCAACCAAAGTGTCACGTTCATCATCGTCTCATTTCTGGCAGAAAAAAATACAGGTCCAATGAAGAAAAATCCAGGAGTCCCAGTGGGCTTTGCTGAGGTTGGAGCAGTTTTTTGCAGAATGGTTGAGGTTGGAAGAGACCTCTGGAGATCACCTAGCCCAACCTCCCTGCTCAAGCAGGGTCCCCTAGAGCACAACAGAATGAACATCGTTTTTTAACATCATTACTTGCACGGTTTACCTCAGGGCTGCTAAAAGCAACACCCAGCTCAGTGATGGCACATAGGTTTGAGCAGAAGGCTGTCTGGGATTAAAATGCATCCAGCCAGATACATACAGTTCATGTCTCATCTGCTTTGTCTCACTTTGAAGTCGGGGACACATGATCGAATTACCACAGCTATAGAAGTTACTAAACGATAGCAGAAGAGGTTTCAGTGTCACCTACCCTATTGACATGACCCGGGGATAATGATTACTATCACTTATCTTTGCTCAGTGGCACACGATGACTTATTAAACCACAGTAATTTAATAATATGGCTGGATTTGGAGCTGCTCTGCCCAAGGCAAAGGAGACCTTTGTGTGTATCACGTCCCCTCATTGTCCCATGCTGTTCTCTGCTGACACCCATGTCCCAGAAACTAGACCCAGCTGGGGCTGCAACACTTCCACCAGCTGGAATCTTCACGGTTTTCTCCACTGTGATAATTAAAGCATTTCCATGCAGATTTGCACACAAGGGAGCTCACCTTTTAGTTCTGAGACAACCACGCTACAAAAGGGAGTCTGCAGATGCATCGCTGGCCACTTTTGGAGCTCTCTGATGTGTTCTTGCTGGAGGCACTAGAAGATCTGAGGCTGGAGGATTCATTTCAATCTCTTTAAAATCAGTTCCCCTGATTAGTTGTATTTATTATGGAAAAAATAAAAGGAAATTCCAGCCTGAGGAACAGAAAGGGAGGGTTTTTAAAATAATGCTTAGGAGAAAAGCATCTGCCCGGAAAATAAGATCATGCTTGTGCTTGAGAACAAAAGGGGAAGGAAAGTGTGGGGGAAATAGTGGCACTACACAGAGTCCCTTGATAAGGCAGAAATAAGTGATTTTTGCACTACCCAGTGCCTACTTCCCCACACTGAAGAATGGTTCCAGCACAGTGCAATAGTTCGGTGAGCTGGTGTCATGAATTCCGCACAGCTCAAGGGGAAATATTTCTTGACATGTAAAAGACACTTGGGAATGGGGGATGTCTAAAGAATCCCCAAATGCAAAACATTACTGAAGCTGCTATTAATCCTGTTTCAATCCTCAATTTTATTTTAATACTATTTGTTTTTCCCTCCCTGAGCCGTGTAGCTGGCCCAGCAGAGCAGTGTTCAGGTCAGATTTGTACCTGTACCTGGGGCAAGCACTTTAGCCAAGAGGTTGCTCTGATCTAGAGCAATCTCCTTCTCCTTAAAGACCAGACAGAAACCTCACACAGACAGCCTTTCATGAGAGAGATAAAGAGAAACTGCTTATATGCGCTCACATGTGCTTTTATGGAAGGAGAAATGAGGGGTTAAGAACGACAAAGGCCAAGGTAGGAGGCCCCATGGATGTAATGAAATGCCTGACCTCTGCACAACAGCCTGCAGGAATGTGCTGAGTATTGTCCAGCTGACCGAGACCTGAGTTTTCATCCAGGGAATGAGTTTTCTCCCAGGCCTCCAACTGATTTGTGGCATTACCTTGCTCAAGTCACTCAGCCATTTTACACCGTTGTCCAATTTTTAGGAAACCCTCAGCAGCGAAGAGATGAACATCCCGGTTGTTTCCATTGCCTACACCACAGCTCTGAGCAGAGGAGAGAGAAATGAGTTTCAAAGCTTACTATTTCCTTTCTGGACTCACCCAAGCTACCAATCAGCTGTGGCATACAGATGGAAATACCTGAAGGGCTGTTAAGGTTCAGCCTGGTGCGCTGATATTCTACTCATAGACTAGGAAACAAAAAATTGCTTTCAAGGTTACGTGATGTAGAGGAGTCCATTAGCCTACAAAGGCCTGAGATGACAAATAAAATAGTTCTGGACAGCCTTAATTAAACACAGCAGCGTGTTCATTCATGCCTTGCTGAGTGGCATTTCTGCAGAGGAGATGAGCTGTTCTGGCAAGGTGAGTACCTGTGCAATCAACCCCCCCTACTTCCCCTCTGGAGGGGCCAGGAGGGGTCAGGGCAGCTGATGGGACAGATGCGCTGCCTGCTCCCTCGCTCTGCTGACCGGCTGCCCATTCACAGGCTGCCAGGGAGCTGGAGTGTGCCAGGCAGGTTTTTGTAAGCATGTGGAAATTAACAAATCTCACTCTGAGCTGGAAAGGGCAGATAATTGAGAGAATTAAAATTGAAAAAAAAAAAAAGAAGAAGAAGAAGAGAGAGAGAGAATAAGAAAGAAAGAACAGTGAGAGCCAAAAGGAAACACTTCAAAGGCCCATAGCCTGCAGCCCTCATTAATGACAACAAAAAGAGGATGGCACCCTTACATTTTAATCAAAAGCAATTATTTTTTCAAAAAGGTATTATCACTCTGCAGTGCAGAAGCAGGCCTGGCTGCAGCCCCCACCCACAGCCGTGTCAGCATGGCTGTCTGGCAGACAAATGTGAGGCTTTCCTTGGTTCTCTGCTTTCTGCACTGCCCAGGAACAGCAGCAGAAGCAGGAGCAAGCAGGTGCTTCAGGAGAAATGCCTCTGGGGAAGATTGAAAGCTATAGGAAACCAGAGGCATTAGAAACATGACTGAAATCTAAATCCCAGCTTTCTCTGGCTGGTCTGTGTACAGACATCGCATGTAGGATGTGAACTTGAAACACAAAGGCACGTGAATCAGCACGAGGAGGCAGCAGGTGGGCAGTCACAGGGCACTGGGCAGACGTGAGAGTGGCACTCACCTGGGCAGATTGCAGTGGGGAGTCCATGCTGCAGATACGTAGAGTGACCTGGGTATACAGATACGTGTGCAGGGGTGTGATGGCAAGGCTAGAGGGGGTAAGTGAGATCTCCTCAAAAGCCTAAGAACGATGTTTATCTCTAACCTCTCCCCTCCATTCAAAGAAAAATTCCTTGTCTCCATCACTGAGGCTGGAGCAAACGCCCACTTGCAGTCAGCAAGGCAAGGGGTCTTCATGAGAAAACTGCACGGAGACTGAACCAAGGCCTTTGCTGTGACATCTCTTATGTGTTGGACTGTTCGTTCCTGAGGGCATCTTTGTGAAAGAAAGGGTAAAAACAGGAAAATTCAAGCAACACAAAACCTAAGTGAGAAAGATCAGAACAGGGCTCAGTGTGCCACAGAACGAAGAACCTGTCCTCAGGAAATGTCATGTAATCGTTTCAATTAGTGTAAGAGAAGAGACGGTGAATAAAGAGGGTGTACAAAGGAAAAATCTCAACTGAAAAAATAATTACAAAAAAAAACCCAGAAAGATAGGAGAAATATTTATGAAATACCGACTTATTTACAGAAAAGGAAGTACAAGTAAATGTATTTAGTTGTAGTTGGGAGTTGAAATTTTTCTTGGGCTTTTCAAGGCAGTGCCACAAGCAGCAGTAGCCTATGACTCTGCAAAATTTCCATAATGGCACAAAAAAAATGAAGGCCAGAAGCAATTGCATCTGGATTCAGTCTTTCAACATATTAAAGTCTATGTTTAGGGAGCAGGGCAAGAAGGAGTCATCATATTCAGGCAGAAGAGTCATAACCTGGAGAAAAAAAATAGTTGAGAAGCCCTGCCAAAAAGAGGTACATTGCTGTGGGTGATAAGATGCAGAAAACAGCTTGCAAAAGGAGAAATCCAATTTCTAATACACATTAGAAACTGTTGGGCTATTTTACTTAAAAACAACGAAGACAGTGTGCCACTCAAAAACCCTGAGGCAGAGCAACAGGGGAGATTTTGCACTCATTGCCTACACAGATTGTTCAGGATTTTCAAAGGCATACAGTGATTTTTGATAAAAACTGCGGCATTACTACAGTGTGGGCACTTTTCATAAACAAAATTCTTAGACTGTTGCTATTGTAAGTAATTTGGAAAAGCCAGCTCTGTGGAAACCTCCCTTCTTGCTTCAAAATTGTAGGTCTCACTGAGAAGAAAGGGCCAGTTTAATGCTGCCTGAAGACAGAGAAAAGTGAGCACCATATTCTCCCCAGATTTATAAGGAGGGAAGCAGAACTACTAGCTTCCATAGAATCTTGCAGCCCCAAATCCCATTTTTGCTAAGTGCCTATGAAGTTTGTTAAGAATCCTTGATCCACGTCAGCATTGGGCCTGATAATACCAAAAGCATTCAGTGTGCAGGCGCACACAGAGAGCTCTGTATTCTGCAGTTGTTTGCTGTTGAAAATATCCAGGAGTGTGGCAAAATGCATTAGCATATGAGACACATGGGATTTGCTCTGTGAGGTCAATCCTGTTTCATTTAACTCATAATTTTCTACAGGGACAACCCTCAAGGAAGGAATACTGTGCATGGAAAACCCTGCTTTCCAGGTCTAACAACCAGCCTCTTGTTGCAAACTTGGCTCCCTTGGCATCCGCAGGCTATCGGGGCTACAACACCTCTATGCTGAGGCTTGATGCTTTGGACAAGGTGCCAAGGTATCTGTGCAGTGCTGCAAAGGACAAGAATCTCTTTCTGGATCCCTGAAAGCATTTAACTAAGCCACACCTCTGAGCTATTTAAGGTTTGCTCACAGCTAGCTGCACGGGAAGAATTCAGTGACCTTCAGGATATTAATAGACCCAAAGTCTCTTTGTTTCTGGGGAGCAAGCAGGGGACACTTCCCCATTTATGACCTGCAATTACTCTCCCACCTAACAGAAAGGACTTTGTTGGCCAGTGCCTCTGACAATTACCAAGGCATGAGCGGGGCCAGACAGGAGCGAGCGTCCCGATGTGCCACTGTCTCACTCTCTGTCTCGGTCCCTCTTTGATGCTCGGCACTTCCCATCAGTGGTGTGGAGTTGCCAAGCAACATTTGTCGTGTCCCTCGGTGGGCCACCGCTTACCGCGCCGTGGCAGCTCTGACTTTGAAGACAAGGGTTTGTTGTGAAGAGCAAAATAACTTTCCCAGTCTCTTTTTCTCTCCTCTCTTCCTACTTGATGAGGTGAAAAATGAATCATTCTGAATATGACAGATCAAATCCTGCATTCGGTCGCTCTGGGGGTAAATCTTGTTCAAAATTGTCTTTGGGGAATAAATTCACTGCTAGATGCCAAGGACTGGCGCTGCATACCTGGCACATACATCCAGAACACAGCAAATGTTCCCACATTGTATACATTAGAGAAAGCAGCTAGGACTGGTCAAATCATAGACAAAATTATTGGCAAATAATTTATTCAGCTATAGTCATGAAAGTATTCATCTTATCCATTATTCTCAAACATGACTCAACCAATTCCTGGAAATAACACAGCTAAAGCCTCTTGCTCTGAGCTGTGAACCCTAAGATTTAAATTCTTATTTAATTCCACTGCTCTTTCCCCCTTGTTATTATGTTCAACAGTGTGCTGCTGCTGTTCATGTGCCAATGATACAAGGTTATAAGGCTTAGACAGTTCAAAATGTTCTCTCCGCATCAGTAAAGCTAAAAAGTACAAAGCAGCTCTTACAACCGAGAGCAGGCAGGCCATCTGGCACAGTGGCTTCTCTGTGCACTCCCTGCTCCAGGGCTCTTGGCATCTACCTGCACGCCAGCCGCCAACGAGTGCATGCTCTGATCACAGCTTTGCCTGGGAAGTTGCCCCCCAGATCACCAGCATTTCGGGTATTTGGCTTTGGAGAAGTGGGATTAGAGGAGCAAAGATTGGGGTGACAGAGCTGAGCAAGGGGAGGTTTGGAGAAGACCCCTACATGGGAGAGGTTGGAGTTGAGACTGACACTGAGGTGTGTTGACATAAAAGCATGTGTGAACAGGGAATTGACTTTCAATAAAATGCTTTTGGCTTTTCTTAAAATAACTAAATGTGTTCTCCATGGTATTGTCCCAGTTGTTTAAGCAAAACAAGATCTTGCAAGTATTACTGTGGGATACCTTCTTGATGTTTAGGGATAGAAGTCCTGTCTAAGCTCTTTGTTTACCTTCACTCAGAAGTTAATGAGGAAAAGCAGTATCTCAGCAAAGGACTCTTTCAACATATCTTAGACAATTGTTTCAGCAGGGCATGTAGACCCTCTGAGTCTCTCTCTACATTTACTCGATATGGAGTAATTTGGACTAGATCCCTAACTTACAGAGGACTAAAGTGGTGACGAACCCCAGCCTTCATGAGTTATTGCTCAGCTAGTGTTCATTTATCTAACGCAAACACCGTCAAAGCTATTTTCAGTGAAATTTTTCACTGTGAGGATGATAAGGCACTGACACAGGCTGCCCAGAGAAAATGCCCTGTCCCTAGAGGTGTTAAAGGCCTGGCTGGATGGGGCCCCGGGCAGCCCGATCTGGTGGCTGGCAGCCCTGCCTGCTGCAGAGAGATTAGAACTAGATGATCTTCGAGGTCCCTTCCAACCCAAGACATTCTATGATTCCCTTATTTCCGTACGGGAATGTCACGTGAGACAGTATTGAAAGCTTTCCTAAAACAAAGACATATGTTACTCCTGCCTTATCCTCTAAGCCAATTAACCAATAAAGGAACAAAATTAGATCAGCTTGACAAATCCATGTTGATTGTCTTTTGCCACCTTCTTATCCTATAGCTGCTAATTAATTGATTGTTTCATAATTTGTTGAGGTTTCTCTGCAGGCACTCAGCTTAGCTGTCTTATCTAAAATTTCCTGGCTCTTTGTTTCCATCTCCACAAATACCCTGTTTGCCCTTCTGCAGTCAGCAGAACCCTTTTAATACGAGAGAAGCCCTTGAAGTCCATTCCTAACCATTCAAAGACTGCTTTCCCTGGGCCTGAAGGGGAATTCCCTCATGTCCAACTGTTAGAATTCACTTACTCAATCTAAGGATTATTTAATTTACCCCTCTTTGTTCTGGTCTATTCCTACCCTTGTGTCAGTATGACTTTTGTTATGTTGGTATGCACAAGAAAGATGTGGAGTTGTTGGAGCAGGTTCAGGGGAGGCCATGGAGAGGACGGGAACACCTCTCTTATGAAGAAAGTTGAGGGAGCAGGGCTTGTTCAGACTGAAGAAGAGAAGGCTCTGGAGAGACCTCACAGCAGCCTTTCAGTATTTAAAGGGAGCTTAAAGACAAGATGGAGACCAACTTTTTACTTGGTATGCTAATGATAAGAAAAGGGGGAATGGTTTTAAATGGTTTTAAACTAAAAGTGGGGAGATTTAGGTTAGATGTTAGGAGGAAATTCTTTACTTAGAGGGTGGTGAGGCACTGGCACAGCTGCCCAGAGAGCTGTGGAGGCCAGGCTGGATGGAGTCCTGGGCAGCCTGAGCTGGTGGGGGCACCCAGCCCACAGCAGGGGTTGGAACTGGATGGGCTTTAAGGTCCCTTCCAACCTAAGCCATTCTATGGCTCCATGATAGTAGTAGCAACCATTTTGGTGAGAAGCAGAGTTAAAAAGACAATGACTACTCCAACCCTCTGCACGTGCTCTCCTTCTGTGGTACATAATGCACTCCTTCATTCCTTGTAACACGTTTATAGGATTTCTTTTTCTTCTCTTACGTGTCCCTAACCACCTCTAACACATTCTGTGCCAGGACCTTTCTGATTTCATTATACATGCTTTGGTACCAGTCTCTTCTCATTTCTAGACATATGCTTCAACTTCTTAAACAATTCTTCTCTCATTTTTATGGCATTAATGAATTCCTCACACACCTTTAGTGTTTCACTTTTCTTCTATTCTACTTGCCTTAGAGATTAGAGCAGGAGTACAAAGGCAAGATCTCCTAAGTCAGCGCTTGCTGGCCTGTATTCCTCTTCCCTTGACCCAACCTACCAACTCCCTGATGTTTCACAGCCAATTAATCCTTCTTCTGCTGTTCCTACTTTCTCTTTTCCATGCATCTGGAAAGCTGATTAAGTCATTTCTTGGTATACATACTAAGTTCACATTCTTCCTGTTTGGCCCTTACACTCCTAGCACTTTGGGTCTTTCAGATGTTTACCGGGCTGTTTCATCATTCTCCCAAGCCTCTCTTTTCCACCTCTATTAAATTTTCCATTTTATCAGCTTCCTAACAAGCACTCTGCCTGGTTCTTGGAAGACCACTGTGTTGTCAAATAATACAAAGGTTTTTTTTGTCAGCATTGTCCATGCTTTCACCTCAAAAATTTGCCTAGACCACCTGTGCCACCTTCCACAGAGACCAAAAGAAACTTAATTGCCCCTAGAAAGGAATTACCAAAGCTCACAGCAATGGGCAGCATTTATCTCTTTCATTGACTGCATATATTTGATGGAAGCAGGAGTTATTCCCTCCTATCTGCCCTCTTCAAGGATCTGAAATTGTGTTGTAAATACTTGTGATTTAAGCCTCATTGTCACTCTTTTCCCTGCAAATAAATATTAATACCTTCATAGATGTGGAAATAAGCACAGAAAAGCTAAATACTTTCTTTATGAAATTTTTGTGGCAAAGCCAGGAAACCTTTGCAGATCTGCATATGAGCATGCACTGTAAACATGGAAAGCATACACTGGAAACCATCCAGGCAAAGCCTTCAGTCATGCATTTATGAGCAAGAGAGGGAGGAAACAGGGCTCTGATTGCAATTGCCTCAGCTGGTGAGGAGCCGGTTATTGGTGAGGAGCTCAGTTAGCCAAAGGTAATGGTTGTAATGGTTGTTTACTGGGACTGGAGTTATTGCCAGCATATCCAATGGACGATTGTTGTTAGTGATAGATTAGTTTTTCTCTCCTGCTCGTCCCTGCATGAGCTGCAAGCTGCTTAATCAAAGGCTAAAAAACATGATGCCAAAACAGCTGCCTCACCGTCTTGCTGGAGATCTTGCTAGAATGATAGGAGGGTACTTCTTTCTGCCTTCTCCTTTCTCTCTCACTCCCTCCCGTTCATCTAATTCACTTCCCTCCTTTCCACATTTTTAAAGTGCAATAAAAGAAGCAGAACACAGAAAAGGCAAGGAAAGTAGCAACAAACTGCTGCATCAACAGTAAAACGCCATGGATCTTCCAGAATATGTCTGAGGATGTGAGTCTCTGGAGAGGAAACCTAAGGCCAGAAATGATACAGGCTTAACCATCATGAAAAGCACTCACAAAATACAGCACTGAACACACAATGCAGCGCTGAGGATACAGACTTGGCTGCCGCTTATGGAGTGGGGAATACAGTGGCAGATTTATTCTACAGTAGAGAGGGTTGTTTCTTGGTACTGTTAATACTGACACATTATCTGGGGACGGAAGAGGATACACAAATAGGAACAATTCTCCCATTTCTCTGCCTGTCTTTCCCCCAAATGCCCTCTACTCCCATCCCTCTGTTCTCATCATCCCTCCCCCTTCACTGAGTTTCCTTCTTCCTTTCCTCCAATTTATTTCTTCTCCCTTCTTTAGCCTTCTCTTTCATCTTTTCCTGATGCTGTTACTTGCACGGAGTTTTTAGGACTCCAAGCTTTCATATGTTATCTCCAGGTGCAGACTTGTGGCCAGACCCCGGCCAGGAAAACCATACAACAGCTTACAGACACTCCCTAAAACAGGTGTGAGAATTTCTAGTGTGTGAGGAGCAGGTGATGGGACAGGACAGGTTGATAACAACCTGCAAGGAGAGACTTAAAATTACCCAGCACTATTTGAAGACGAACAGCCTGATGAACCATGACCACGCATCGCTAAAGTAGAAAGCAGTGATGGCAACTACTACTACACTCCTGCACAGAATAATTCCAGCTGCCTTCTCAACAGGCAATGACTGAAATTACTATAGTACAAGCACGTGGGTGGTTTTACATCCCTATTTCTTGCCACTCGCCCCAATACACACCTACTGTCACTTACTGTATTTGCTATGAGGAATCAACGCCTTTCTCCTGTTTCACATTGGAACTGAGGCTGGGAGCCAAGGCTAAACAACTCGGTCAACAGCACTCAGGAGATCTGTGGGAGAGCAAGAGATACAATCAGAGCGTCCTTAATTGGCTGCCAAGCAGTCGCCCACTTGTGCTTTCTGTCTCCAAGTGATGGAGAGGGGCAGTGGATCTCCTCCAAGGACAGATAAGGCAGGAGATAGTGCTACCACCTGCGGCTGCTTTTTGGCAGGTGGAGAAAATCTGTGAGGAGAGGGGCTGCTGTCTTTTCCCCTCCTTAATCTGCTCCCTGCTTGCTTCAAAAACAACCCAGTGCACAGTTGTTTATTATTATTATCACTGCTATTTTCCAGAGTGCTGTAAAATCAGGGGATAGAGCACTCTGACAGCCTCATAACAAACAGCAGATAAAACTAATTAGATTTTGCTCTTCCTTTAGTTTGCTGACTTGATTCTTTTTATTTTTATTGTTTAATTATTTATTTTTAGCCCAAAGGTTTACACACACGTGTATTTCACCGGGCACTGGCGAGGCATCCTTCGCATCACCTCCGATAGGAAGCAGCGGGCCCGAGAGCTGCGAGAGGCTGAGACAGAGGCAGCAGTGTGAGCGCGGCTCAGCGCCGCATCTCCTACCCATGTCATGTAACCCACGACGAGGGGAGGAAGGAGAGCAGAGCTATTCACAGCCACTAAGAGAGTCAGCGAGACAAAAGGCATCAGTAAAAAAAGTTAATGTGTCTGGCAGGAGCCCAGAACTGCTTTAGCAGTGCGGACTATCTGAGCGCCTCTAGGACACCGTCTCTGCTGGTCATTATGGAAATGTTTGGCTTGCATCTCAACCTGACAGCCTTGCTGACTCTTGAGGAATGTCAAGGGTAGGGAGCAGGGAGACGTCCCTCTCCTCCCTCCCCTTCTCCATTGGCTGTTTCCAAATTCTTCAGGATTAGCTAGCGATGGCAAGAAAAGGCACTGGCCTCCCTGCTCAGCACTTAGAAGGCTGAAGTGAGGTGACATGCCTCAGTGTAGGGGACAACGGCTCCATTCACTGGGGAAATACCAAACCAGAATTACAAGTGTGCAAGAATAAACAAGGCTGGAGTTAATCTAAAGTTGTTTTACACTCTGTTTTATTAAAGTCAATGCACTTCCGTTCCTCTGTGCAGAGCCTAGTTCTGCTTAATTACCATGACTCAGGGAGAATTTTAATAACAGGGAGAGAGTGGAGTGCAAGGGAGGCCCTCTCCTGACCTCTAGAGGTCTGTCAAAAGAAGAAGAGCATCTGCTTCCCATAGAGGTTCTTAGAATAGACGATGCAATCCACCAAACTGCTTCTGCTGGAGGTCTCCAGCTGCCATTCTCCACTGGTTGATCACCCAACCCTCCTCCCTCTGGACGTCCTCTGCTCCCAGCTCCTCAGTAGCAGAGTGGGTACTCGTGGGATGGGGGTTCATCTGCCCATCGCCTGCTGCAGCATCCTCACCCCTTGCTGACAACTTGTTTGGCACAAAATGGAAGTTCTCAGGGAGAAGCCTTGGTCAAGTGTTTCCTATTGTACAGCAGTGCTTGTGCAGGAGTGTGCCCAGACACGTTGCTTCCCTGTTGCACTCAGATCTTGGATCCTTGTGCGTGTTTGGAGACAAATGTATGGCACAGTTTCACAGGTCTCCGCACTAGGAGCTGCAGAAAGAGAGATGGCAAAGGCCCTCGGTGCGCTAAGCTTCCATCTCCCTTTTTATCATAGTAGAACAACTCTCCCACAGTCTGTACATTAAATGAATGAAACAAGGGCAGAGAAGTTCTTATGCCCTTCAGCATAAGAAAATCGGACGGAAACAGCTAGAAGGCTGAGGCTGGGCTAGAGTATTTATAGCTAAAATATTGGTGTCTCATCAAGAAAAATGCTGATTTAAGAAGATTTATTTTCCTTTTCAATAAGATGCACCAGTGGCAAACCTCAGTGAGCATCATTCCACTGTAGTTGTGGCAGGATGTTGGTACAAAACACAGTGTGGAAGAGAAGAGCAGCTCTGGATGCACACATATATACACTTCTACAGATGTACATACACAGTGGTAGATTTTGCCCTGTGTCCTGGGGCCATGCTGAACGCTGAAGATCTTACAGCATGGCCTGTGTATGCTGCAGACTGGATCCAGCGCAGTGTGAGTGTTTTGTCATGCATATGAATGTTGGATTTTGAAGTTAGCTATGCACATATATCGCTTTTTAACAATAAGCTTTTAAGCAACGTTATACAGACTATTATAATGGGAACACCTGTTTTACCTCATTGGTGTCCATTCTTGTGAGCCATCCTTTTATGAAAATTCAGTATTGTGTGCAACAAGCTGCACGCTAAAGCAAGCAGAACATGATATCTGTACAAAGAACACACACCATACCTAATGAATTAGCTCGGTCTAAGAAGCTCAGCTTCTGAAGACTCGAGCTGCCTGTCTTTTGAGCATTGTCATAAAGAGAGCAGTAGAAACACAGAGAACTGTTATGTGATGGTGAAGGCTTTGGAACACCTGGATGCTGAAACCCCAGCACGGGAGGAAGAAGCAGCTTCTTAAGGAGCAGGCTCCTGCTGAAAATGTACATTCAGGTAGTCTGGGGAAAGGTGTTCAGCAGTGCATCAGAAAACAAAAAAAAACTCTGAAACTCTCTCCACAAACAGCATAAAGATGAGAGGTTTACAGGGTGCTTTTAATCACACATCAATAATAACAGCAATCACCAGCAATGGAGGTCTTATAGTCTGTAAAGCTACAACACACTATACGTTTGTCCTTCTCCTTGAGCTTTATAAAGAAAGCAGTGACAGAGCTGGGAGCCTCTTGCATAGTGCAATTGGCTCCATCTGGGTTCAAGACAATTCCCCATTTGCAGCAGCAGAGTCTAAGACACATGGGAAGTACAGGCAGTATGATGAGTGAGGTATGGTGATGTGGGCTTCATGCTTTTGGGACCTTGGGCACACGTTTGTCTTCTTGATCTGTGTTGAAGTTTAAGCTGCATCTCCATTGCTTTGGACATCTGTGCAAAAGCATAGTGAACTCTAATGCTGGTGAAATTAGGCTTGCAAAGACATTGCTATGTTACCTATTCCGTAAGAGAGTACTTTATGAAATTGAGGTCTGTTTTTGCAGGCAATTTTAGGAGAAATCTCTTTTTTTCCATTTGGAGATAAAAGAAGTTGTTCCCTTATGGGAATCACCAGTAGAATGCATCCTATATATAACCTACCATTAATGTCTTCTATTATATTGCTATCCGGCACAATGGGGTCCTGTTCCATGAACTAGGTTTCCTTAGTGGTATCATATTAAAACTAATAAAGAATAATCAGTCACTGGACTGATTCTTGGGCTAAATTCACCCTTGGATATTGCCACCATCACTAATCCATTGACATAATATTGGAGGACCCCAGCTACTTCAAGAAAACATGTTTTTTTCTCCTTGAAATTCTTCCAAGCTTCTCTCACTCCCAGTAGCAGCCTCAAATAGTATCTGTATTCTCCTAGTGCATCCTGCTGGAAGGATGTCTCACAGAGAAAGTATTTCACTGTGTCTGTGAAACAAATTCTTTACTTAGGCCTATCAGTTCAAGCATGAAGTGACTCAAATGAGATTATGCTGGACTAGTTCATTCCAGTGCAGCAAAGAGGTGAATTTAGTCCAGGTTTCCAGAGAACTTCTCTGTACGGTCAGTGGTGCTTTCCTTACTGTGGCACGTTGGATTTCACATGCTGTTGCTGAGATATGACCAGCTCAGAAACCCAAACTGTTGGAAACATGGTCAAAATTCTGATCAGACAGAAATCAGATGCATGCTCTACAGCTCAAGAGAAATGAACGGTAACGGAAAGCTCTGACCAATGGATTCAGAAACTGTCACTATTCCAGGATTTGTGGGCAAAAGCTGCTGCCCATAATAAAAGCTGAAGCCCAGAAAAGGGACACAGTGTCTTGTTCCTTGAACAGTCAGAAAACCATTCCTCAGGTCAATCTATACAAATACACATACTAGAGGCAGCCATGGAACAGGGATTCTGTTTAGGAATGGATGACATCCTCATGTAGTACCACCTGCCTTGTGTACAACCTCAACTCTGCCGTGTGTACAAAGCTCAAGGAGACATTCTCAGTATATACATGTATACACATCACACAAACATACAGACAATTTTCAATGCAGAACTGGAGCAACACATCTGGGAAAGATGCTGAAGCTGGCAAACAGGCAAAAATGAGCAGTAGCCCATTTGCTTACTGCTCTGCAAGTCAAAACCTTGCTCATGCAGGACTGCTTTCAAACCCACTGTACATCCCAAGTGGCGTTGAACTCAGAGGGAGAGTCGTATTGCTGGATGCTGGCTGGTTGGAAATGTGAAGCCCTCTGAGAGCCTTGGAGCTGCATGTCTGTCCTGTGGTCTCTCCCTCATCTTCTGTCTCTCCTTCCACCCATGAGAGGCACTCCTGGATCTCTTGGTCTAGTTCTGAGAAGTCCCCTTCGCCATCAGAGCAACTGTCAGTATTATAATCGATTTCTTCCACACAAGGAGGCTCATCATCAGTCTCCAGGCTGCTGTTGCTGCACCTTCTGCAGAAAAAAAATCACAAGAGAGACTGGATGACATCAAAGGAGGATGTGTTATCTAGCACTAAAAGGAAGCAACAAGGAAATTCACTTCCTAGGCTCAGTCCTGGCTCTGCTAATGAAGCATGAGTTGGCACTAAGCAAGATCCTGTATGTCTTTGTGTCTGTTTCACCACCAGCAAAATGAAGAAGAGTGATACTTACCTACCCCAAAGGAGAAACAGTGATATCATTATTATTGCTATTGTTAATGCAGAGTGCTTTATACACACAACACTATTCTTACCTTGAGGCATTTACAAGGCGAAGGAAGCTGAAATATAGTAGAGGAGGTATCCAGTTTCCACAAGGTTGCTGGTTTAATAATCATCCACTTCATTGTAGTTCCATACTTAGTGTAAGACCTAATTAATCCAGGTGGCTGACATGCTTTGGCATCTCCTGTTCCGTACAGGCTCAGAGCACTGCTAACAAGCAGCAGCACAAACAGAAAAGCAGAGGCTTCTAGGGACTTTGAGCACACTGACTCCAAGGTGGGCAGAAATACCAGGAGTGCCTGTGTTACAGCCACACGGCTTCACCAAGGACAGATCGTGCCTGACAACCCAGTGGCCTTCAGTGATGGAGTCATGGCATAGGTGGACAAAGTTTCTCCTATCTCGCTGTCTAGGTCCAATTTGGCCCTTAGTCCGTGAGGGCAGCTGGGTAATTTTTGAGACCAGAAAGAAGCCTGTGGTTTCATTGCTGCCTAGGTCAGAGTTTGGATGAATCAGGGGGACAGATACTGTGTTTTTCACCTCCAGGTCAGTGTTTTCAATCAGACTCAAAGCAGGGGAATGTATTGCTTTGGGGGACTGGGAAAGGAATAATAATTCCTTCCGCCACTGGGCCAGAGTTTCTAATTTGTCCCAAGTTGGGAAGAATGAATGGCTTGGCAGATGGAGTATACACAGATTGAATGTGTGGTCTGCTCATTTACATGTCAGTAACCGGAATAATCTTCCAGATCTCAGCTGTTTCACAGCAGTGCCAGCATCTGAGGTTTCAGAACATACCAAAGGTGTAAAGTATTTCTCTTGGATGTATCGATCTCTTCCCTCTCTTCACCGCAATCCAAAAAAAACATAACTTTTTCCTAGCTTTGAGTCTCCAGATCTTAACTGTATACAGACTACTCTGCAATCAGAAACAAGCAGTGTCAACCCAATTCCTCTCTGGCTGATCTCTAGCTTACTTTACTTCAAAGGCAGAGTAGAAAGGATTCTCTGAAAGCTTAATAGAGCTGTACAGCTTAAAAATAAATAAATGAATAATTATGCACTTCTATAGTTTTTGGCTCCACTTCAGTCTGCCCAGAAATCTAGGTCAGGAAGAACTCATACTGAAATTGAGTATGTGACATGAAACAAAACAAAACAAACCAGAACAATCCTCTCAGCACAGACAGCAACAAGCAGCAGTCTCAGTATACTGAGTCTGACCAGTGGATTTGATTTCTTTCTTTTTTTTTCAGATGCAAGCCTGGCATGAATTACCACAATGACAAGTACCTATGATAACACTCAAAGCTGTGTAAACTCAGGAGAACTAGATTTTTCATTTTTAAGCTTTTGATGCTTTGCAATCAAAAAGAACCCATGCATATCTACTTTCAATATTGCACTTGTATGTTTGGGAGGAGCTGCTAATGCCACTGAGACAGAGCATAGCTGCCACCCAACTCACTGGTATTTTACAGATGGAACAACAATTCAGTTCTCAATCTAGGAACTGAATGTCAAACAGTTCCATTAACGAGATAACACTTAAAAAAATCCCTATTGTTACTTATACCTGGGAAACTCAGTAACAGAGGACCTTCTGAATTTAGGTGATGACTTAAATGATTTTAGGACTGGATTTCTGGCTAAAAGGGAAAAGGAGCACAAAAGCACTTTACTATGAAAGGGAAATCTGGAAGTCAAATATCAGAACACAAAAAAGAAAAACCCACCTAACTAGCATTTCTTTACATTGAAGACCAAACAGACAGTCCTTAGGAAGCAAGTATATATGCACAAAACCTCTGTGAGGGACTTCAAAAACTCTCCCTTCCAAGGCAGCTCCTGCCATGTTGCCTACCTACACAGCGCACAAAAAACTAAGACCATGATGATTCAGTACTTGCACATATACGTCACAGACAGAGGTTCACCACATGGGAGGATGTGCCCAGACCATGATTTAGAGGTCAGGAAAGAAGCCTTTCTTGCTCTGCACTTTGCTTATTTGTTGTGACAGTGAATGACCAAGCCTATTAGGAAGGACCTAAGTGGTGGCTTCTCCAATTTGGACTGCTACCCTCTACTAACTGTGTCAATGCTACCACCACAAATCATGTAAAGAGCTACCAAACAGCAAATAGATGGTACCAACTTTGTCTAGTTGCCAACAAAAGGCTGCAACAACCCCGGTGACTTGAAAGTTGAAAGGCTCTTTATCACACTACCAAACCTTATAATCCAGCTACATTTCTCTACCATGTGGAACTTTCCATCACAATGAGTCACTTTCTGCTGCAGGAAGATTTAAAACATGTAACAAAGCAATACAAATGGGTTATTTCAAACCAGCAGGATGGAGTTGCTTCTGAAATAGGAGAGATGGAGACACGCAGCATCGCTGGGGAGCCAGTTAGAGCTGCCAAAGACATTACATGCTGGTCACTAAGACCAGCTCCTTGAGGAGAGAATCCAGATGGTGAAACATGGTAATGAGTACAAATGCCAACTTCTAGACAACTGCATACAATTTAAGAAGGCATGGTTTTCTTTCATTAAAAAAAAAAAAAAAAGAAAAAAAAAGATTATGTTAGGGGCAGGTTCTTGGTATTTTTGTTTGTTTTAATCTGATTTTTAAAAGCTGAGAAAGAATTCCTCCCCCCCTTCCAAAAAAAAAATAAATAAATAAACAAACAAAACACCCAGGGGACAAGAAACAGATTTACCAAAGAATAATGATGTTGTCTTACAAAAAGTAAACAATGAGGAAAACCAAAGACATTATATTAGAGAACTCCAAGACAAATATAGTCCGTGAATACCACTGAACGTGAACACAGTACAGACGAGGGGGAGCGAAGGCTGTTAATATATCTACAGCCAACAATCCTCCAGCTATCACAATAAAACATGTATATATGTTGGCTGATCTACTAATTCAAAACCTACAGCCCTGTAGCCCCCATCTATTGCAGCTGATGAGAGACACAACAGCAATTTGCAACTTTATGATGTGATAAATAGGATTTCTTTGTTTTTATTTTTAATTTGCATATTTATTGAGATATGACTTGAACTTAATTAGTTCTGCTTTTGTATGTGGGTGTGTTTGTTTGTTTGCTTGGGTTTGCAAAGAAAGCAAGCTTTGGTATCCTGTAAAATTATTGTGTATATATATATATATATATATTTTTTTTTCTGACTTACAGGGAAGTGCTGAAATTGTTTGTTCTTCTCATGTTATGTCAGTATAACTGGAGCTTTCTGGAGCTTTTCCAGTATAACTGCAGCTTTCTGTCAGGTCACAGCTGGACATAGACCTTGTAAGTCAGCTGTCCTGCTGAACTGCACGTAAGAAAACGGTCTATAGTCTTGGCTGATAAAACATAGCTACATGATGTGCATGGGGATGACCAATGATTTCACTTCGATACATAATTCTCCTTCACTTGTGCATACACTTCCAGAGCATCAGGAAAAACTAGAGGTTTTGTAAATAATTTCTTGGGATTTTTCACTCACATTTTGCTTGCATGGCCGCTCACTTGCTCTCTGTATATTCTACTGACTGGCTCAAAATAGAATCTTTTTTCTGCTGGAAAGAATGAGCATTGACAACTGTCCCTCTTAGGAATCTTTGACTATTGTTCAGGTTTGCTGCTTGACCTTCATTTGACTGGCCTAGCAGTTGCAGTGTTGTAGAGAAGAAAATGGGACATTTATATACATATATATATATATACATGTCTCAGTCACTCTTGCGAGATTTGCTGCAGTCTCACCAAAGCAGATGTAGGAAATGAATGGTTAAATGCTTCAGACAAAAAGGAGAAAAATTCCAAGTCTGGATACCACCTCTGACTGTGGATATATCAAAGACTCCCTGTGAAGATGCATCAACAAATAAACATGTCTTTATTTTCTCTCTTTGCAGTGAAAAAAAACATCCTGGTAGCTGCAGATCACCCTACCCATAGCCCTGTTCTCTCCTTCCCCTAAACCTTCTCTCCATCATGATATGTCTTAATCCTTTGGAAGCTCTCCAATATAGGGATATAGCTGTGCATAAGGAGCCAAGCACATCTATGGTACAGTTCACAGACTGAAATAAGCCAGGAAATGGCTTTCTTGAAAATTTTCAAGATATCAGACATTTTACCGTGAGAAGAGAAAACAGAAAAAAGATTTATTTCAAGCACAAACAAGCCAAGTTCTCAGCAATTACAGCATTCATCTGAAATAGGGGTGCACTTTTTCTCCACTCACACAGGGACTTGAGATCCCAGCAAGTTTCCTGACCAGTTATATCACCTTTGTTGAAGGGGAATCTCTCCTTTTCCAACATAGCTGTACCAACTGTATGGACTGTTACATACATGCTGGTAGGTGAAGTGTCCTGCAGCTCTTATGCACCCTCTCTGCAGTGAATTGGAATTGCTTTGCCCTTCTTTTTTTTGACATTAAAATTCCACCTACGTCACTGAATCTAAAAGGGTGTGTGATCTTGCACAGTTTTGCTTTTGAGGAATTCGTATGTTTTATTAAAAGTATTTTACAGGAACATGCTTCCAAAATCTTGTAATGAATCTAAAATGAATCTAAAGCAGCCACAGTTATCCCAGGGTACAAATCTGCCTTTAATATCTTCATAAAATATTATTTTAGGAGAGAAATGCATCACAGTTGTGTCATTTAAGTAATTATACCTAGTGCAAGAAATACAATATAGAAACAAGATGTCAATGAAGAAGGCCTTTAGTCTGCCCTTTGTGTCTTGATTCACTTGCTACAAGGTCTGGTGCACACCTTGCTGTGACTTTCCAATTTCATCTCTGCAATTCAGGAACTCCCCAGACAGCAGCTTGGCTTCCCCTCTTGCCTGAGAAAAGCCAGACAAGGCTCTGTTTAGTCCCTGACCTCGCCAAGGGAGGAAATCAGCTATGCACTGATGCAAGATGGCTCCAGTTTAAAGAACTATTGCATTTGCCTCCTTTGTTGCTACACAGTAAACACTAATGACCTAAACTTCGTAGGCTCCCATGAGATCTGCTTTTCCAAAGACTCTTTGCCAAGGACTTTTACATCTTACAACATCTCCTGAGAAAATGCAACCTAAGCCCTAGGCAATGCCAGGTGCCCTGGCTTTCAGCCCACCGTGGCCCATCCATTCACGAACAATATGAACATAATTAAACACTGTCTTGAATTCTGTTTGCTATAGCTGAGGGATGTTTGGTCTCTTTGAGTGTAGTTTTTTCCTTTTATTTTTTTTTTCATTCCTGCTGCAAATAGCCAAGAGAAAGGTGTAATTCGTTGCTGAGAATCGTACTAATTAGTTTTTCAGGAGTTCCCACGATAATTGCAGGCTGTAATATTTATAATTGATTTGGCCAGATTAAAAATGGATGTCTGGTGCACCAGTTAGATAAGTAAGGAGCAAGTGGGGCTTTATCGTTTAGAGAGAAGGGAAGACAACCTGAAAATAAAAAGAGCACGAAGAGCAAGAAACAGGCTGACTCCTGGCCAATACTGTCCCCTAATGTTCATTCAGGCTTGCAACAATTTAGCCCTGGATAGCCTTTCACTTGTAGCCAGCAGAATCTGTGTTAGTCTTCTAAGAAACGACTATTTCCATTCTCCTTAGTGGTGAGAAGGTGCTTGATAACTGCTGCAAGAACAGTGGAAAAGTTGAGTACACACTTCTCATTACACATCTGGGAGATTGAAAAGCCTTGTCTGAATGGGAGGAATTGCATTTAATTGAATAACAGTGTGTCATTGGTACAGCTGTAATCCTTCTATGAAAGATGAGTTTGGGTAGAGGACAACTGGGTGTTTCTCTCCTATTTGATGATTACATGGCCTTCCTGGATTCCAGATACTTCTCTGTTCAAATCCAGGCATGCTTCTAATACTAACTAATAAAAATCATGAGCTGATCTTTAGATTTGCAGGATGGAAAAGCTGGTGAGAAGCCAAAAGCTGTGGATTTGGTCTTATGAACAATCATTAATTTCTTCTTAATGGAGAACCAATCTATATATCACTGCAGTACTAACAATGCATCTGTAGCATTCTTATAGCTGTAGGCTTGTAAGCATTAATAAAACCAACTGACTTGAACAGATGCAAATCAGCCACGAAATGGAGCTATGACGGTGCAGATCCCAGAGACAGCTAGTTTTATTTCTCTCTCTTCACCACTTATCAGGATTTGCCTTTTACATTTCAGCACACAAAAGCATCAAAATATAATGAAAATCTTGCATACAGTTCAGACAGGATTTGTGAACTTGTGTATTTACTTTGTTTTGTGAGGATGCCCTCTTCTACATAGTGTATTGCCTGGCTTGAACAAAACACTAAAGATCTTACAAATCTGCTGCTTGAAAAGGTAGACATGGATAAAAAACTGCAACCCCATCAGCGCTGAAAAGCTAAATCAGGGTGATGGGTAAAGTGTCCACCTAATGGTGAGAAGTTAGTTAAATGTGAACCTAAATACGGGCACAAGCATGCCAAACTCTGGCTGCATCTGCACAAACACACCATGCATGCAGTCTGCTAAATTTCAGTAATGCCAGAAAACTTCAGCCACTCCACACAACTGGGGAACAATTTATTCATCTATAAATACCATCCAGCACTGGTTTCTCTATCAACTCCTTGGCAACTTAAGACATCCCTGAAGAAAATCTGAGTCCTGACTGCATGTATCTGCACAGCACTATGCCCCTGAGAGTTAGGAGAAATTCCCATACAACAGAGTTCAAGCCATGGAACTCAAGTTTAAGCAAGTTGAAGAACTTCATAAGAAGACACTTGGATATAATCAGGCACTGTTGGGTGACTGAGCCTGAGTTAAGCTATTTTGTGAAAGCACGGGTCCAGTCTTGCTTTTCAGATCCACACTGCGCTAAAACTCAGTGTTTATTTAAGGGAACAATGCCACATGGAATCAGCTGTAGGCCAGCACACAGGCAGCCCAACCACATTTTCTGTTGAAATCAATTTAAGGTTCTTATATGACAAGTACCTGTGAGACAGCTCACTGGTATGTTCTGCAGCCATTGGATAGATTTTGCAGTCTTATGCTGAAATTTATGGCCAGCTCCAATGAAGCAGCTAGTAGTAAAGAGTTTAAAATCTGATCTACTGTAATCTTGTTACATTCATTAAAAATGGGAGGTAAATAAAAGATGGGTAACATAAAATAGATGGGATAAAATCCACCACACAGCATTGTCAGTGGCTTGGGTTTCACTCTGAATTTAAGAGTCAAAAGAAATGCTTCCAAAACTGATAACATTTTGACTTTGCACAGCTTAAGCTTCCTGTGGAAATGTGAGCAGTCAAGCCCCCCATATGGGACTACTGGAACTCATTAGGACACTGAATAATGTGAGAGTTGCTGAAAATGTGATTAGGACAGCGTTTGGGAACTTCTCTCACGGAGCCTCTACCCCAAGCAATTTTTTCTCAAAATGGTAAACAAGTTATTGATGATACTTAGCAGTCCAGCCACTGTAATGTAGAAAGATTATTGGAATCCTTGTAATTGCTTTTGGGTGCTTCCAGTAATTGAGATGTTGGCACTGTAGAGGAGAAAGAAATGTGGAAAGGTTTTTGCTTAGACACTGAAAGTTTGCACTGCTGAGTATAAATAATGTAGAGGAATGCAGGTTCTCCTGGGTTCTTGTTTCCCTTGGTGCAGATTCACATCATTCCACTGACTTCATCCAAGTCTGTAACTGGCTCTATATATTTAATTTCAAAAGTTCAGGTTCCATATGTATATATCCTTTAGTTGTCTCTGAGAGACTTAAAGGATTTGGGATTTTTGAAAGTAAAATGTTTTAAGATAGCCAAGACATGCCTAGATTGTGCTATAGTCACACGTCTATTTTATGTACATGGGACAGATAACCATGTATATAAATATTTGCTTGCGCACCAGATGATCAATGCACACCTAACTACCTGACTGAACTAAAACCTGCTGCAAATGATTAAATTCCAACCCTTACACCTCTTGGAGAAGAAAAAGATCTCATGTTTACTAGCTTTTCTTTGTGAAAAATTATTTTTATCTGATAACCACTTGGATGTTTCAGAGAATCTATATATGATAGATATTTATGTGTGTGTGTGTGTATAAATATGTATAAACAAATGCACAAAGTAGATTGCCAGCCCTGATCTATCTTTCTTAACAGATAGATAAATAATAAATAGATATACATGCATGTATATACACATACACTCAGACACCAACATACCTATTCACCCACAGAATTACATAGCTTACTCTGTATTCAGAGCACAGTTTTCATTACAAGACACAGGAGGTCTCAGGAGATACCCCTAGAGGTAGCTGAGAGATAACAACAGATGATCACTGAACCTTGATGCTATTGAATTCAAGTGGGAGCAACCACAGGAAAAGTGCTGGCTACTGACCAGGGCAAATCAGTTCTTTGACTCTGGTCTTCAGGTGAGCGTTGCCAAAGCAGCAGGTCACCAGAAGGGAGGCTCAGAACATCTGGGTAGGATTTGAGACAGATAGAAAATTCAACTGGCAGGCAGAAACGGTTGTCTGTGACAGAAAGTGTTATTACCAGCCATTTGAGAGCTTAAACTAGAAGCTAAAAGCAAAACTGTGTGGCAAAAGTGAAGATAAAATGTTGGATTTGCTGTACAGAAATATGGATGTATCCCTGTTCCATAGGAACCTGACTCATTCTTGTGCCTTTTAAGTAAAGAATGACTGTTTCAGAAACTGTTTTGTGCAGATCTTTTATCTTTCACAATCATGTATCTTCAAAGAGGTAAACAATGACGCGGACTAAAGGCACTGAGCTGTGGTAAAAAGGATGATTCAGGTACTGGAATGTCCAGAGAGGGAGAGGGTATGGCATCATCCAGGGGTTCAACAACTGGTTGACCACTGTATTTTGCTTTTAAGGAAAGCCTTCAGGCAAATCTCAGGTTAAGGGTCACTGAAAACAGTTTCTGGAGCATTCTGAAAACAATTAACTTCAGGCCAACATGGTGACAAAGCACTGAAACCTAATAGGTTCCTGTTTGATGGACAACTGTCAGCACTGCCAGACCACAAGGTAAACTAATCTCCACAGGGTCCTATCTTACCACAGATTTCTTGAAATGAATCCAACAGAAATCTGTAAAATCATAGTCACTCCAAAAGTTATACATCTTATGCTAGGCATGTTCCTTGTAACCGATCCTGAAATTTTCTGTAGCTTAAAAAGTTGTAAGACTAATACATAACTTCTGATATCTCATCCTTCCTGGGGAGAACAATGGTATTTAGTCAATACAGTTAGGAAAGAGAGGGAGTCTCTCTGTGCATGTGTGTACGTACACCTATAATAATAAAAGGCAGAGAAGGCAAGGTCAAAGAAATCTATCTTGCTTTTAAAGCAAATTGAAGTGGAGCTTATGGCAGAAACATCTGATGAAGTATGTGTGATCACAGATAACCAGTAATAGATCCAGTTAAAACTCCAGCCTCTGCCCTCATCCTAAATCTTTCCTCAGACATAATGAGATTCAGAAAAACCGAATCTGAACACTCATGTTCAACATATTTCAAAACATTCTGATCAATTATGTTTTTACCACCATATGGAACCAGATCCAAAACCTTGCTTAACCTCGCTCATTATGCAGTTGATTTGCATATGCTTTGGACTCCATTAAGGATAACAAAAAATGTCAGATACAGCATATAAGTGGCAACTCTTGCTAATTCCCTGATCTTGCCAGAGCCCTGCCAGATGTTTCATGAAGAATAGCAAACATTTCATTATCCTCTCCTTGCCTCCTAAAATTTGCCTGTCAGGAATCGCAATGAAGAATTTTAGTGATTTAGCACACAAGAAAAACAATAGGCACTGAGAGCTAACACAAACATGAAACACCACCTTCATCTTACTGCAGGACTCAAATGGAGTTTAAAAGGATTTTTGGTGCCAGAAGGACCTACCAGTCAGGAACATTTAACTCTCAGTAAACAGAGAAAAGAAGAAAAAAGTAACAACTTGCTGTGATCTACAGAGATGGCATCGCAGTGCGAAACCAACATCATAAAGCACACGTAGGAGTTGCCATTGCTGTTTGCTGTACAACAGATCCCCCAATACTTTATTCCTGTTGTAGCTTTTTACCAATGTTTCACCTGTCTAACACTGAGATGGTGTTTTTAAATGAATCAATTTGTAGCTTGTAACATCTATCAATTCCCAGCAGGGAACATTTTTTAAAATCTCTATTAATATGAGTATTTCCTGAATATTTTATAAAAATCAATTTTCAAATGCCTGCCAGAATGTTCTATGTGTTTTACCTGAGAGTTGCAATTACATTTTCTTACAGTTTCTGTATGTGAATTTATGTTTGTGTATTTATATATGCACATATAAATTCCCACTCCAATTCTTAAAAGAAAGCTAAGACATCACAGACACAAGCACATTCTGAGTGAAAGCTGAAGCAACATAAACTGACAAAAGTATTCATTTAATCAAAATGGGATGTGTATTTGGATGGATGGAGCAAATTAGAGCACAGCCTGCAGAGCAGTGAAACAATCACTTCATAGAGAACCACCCTAAGCATTTAATGTCACCCTCTGATTTACAACCAAAAATGATAAAAGGTCAGTTCTTGTGTGCAGAGTAAGTAGCTGAAAAGATGCGTCACAGTGTGCATCAAGGGAAAATTGAATCATGAGGCTAAAACACTTGTGCTTGAAAGATAAAGATTCCGCACTTGGCAGGCTCACAGTCACTTTGGGCAAACTGCTTTTCTCTCTTTGCCCCAGCTCCTCAGTAACATGGACAGAGCAGGCTCCATCATCCTACCCAAGCAGCAAGTTTGTCATATGGTGGTAGAGCCAGGGTGTATTTGAAGCCCTCCATCATCTGTCTCGTTTGAATGAGGGCCCAAGCTATTTATGTCTGTCTCTCTACTGAATGCAGTAAGCAAATAGGTGCTTCAAAACTTCGGTGAGTCTGGTCCAAAATCTCCTCTCAGCAAGCCACAATTTCAGCAAAGAAAATAGCAAGTTTCCAGATCCATTAGGGAAAGAATTAAGCATTCATGATTCTGCCAGACAGGAATGTAGAGTTTAGCTGGAGGAATCATGAGGACGTAGGACTCCTGCTGAGATCAGGAGGAGAAAGGTGCTCAGTAATACCAAGGATTAACTGCCAGATCATATTTCAAAGAGAAATGTTATAATTCTTGCAGTGCTGGAAACAAGTGAAGGCATGAAAGTGAAGGGGAGATTATTCAGATGAGAAAGAAACTGTTGTGAGCTGCCAGATTTTCTGTGCCCATCCTGGCCTCTGATTTTAAGCTGTCCAGCTAGCCTGTCTAGCACAAAAACCAGCCAACCAGCTCGAGGGAAAAAAGACTGGGGACTTACGCTGGTTTCATCAGAGCTGAAAACCTCATTAGTAAGTAAATCTTGTATTTCCTGGCATTTGCCTTTGTATTTATGTTTTCTTAGCTCCATTTTTTGTACCTTTGCTTCAGGAAGCTGCTCATTGTACCAGAATAAAGTGACATCTGCTCTTCTCACAGTGGCTTCTGTCTTCCAGGAACATAAATATCAGAAAAAGACCAGACCATGAGTTGTTCTGGCTCATGAATTGTCCCCCAAGGCACTGAAAAAGTCCACACAAATTATATTTTCCAGTACAAATAGAACAAATTCAAGTGCTAGATTGTACATAGGAACCCTGTATACATTAGTGAATATAACCTTCCCAAACAAATCCCATTTGTAAAGTTCCTGACAGTTACGCACCATGATAGAATATTTTTCCTTCTTGCCTTTCTCTATCACATCTTGGTGACATCATTTTCTCTATAGAAACTTTTGCTGCAGAAGCTTTACATGAGTATCCCCTGCAATAGCATTTCTACCGCCAGAACCTCACAACTCCTTTAAAAAAGATAAAAAGAGGTATGCTGCTGAAGAACCCAGGCTCTCCAAATGGCAGAGCTAATAGGCTGGTAGAGCAGGTGCAGCAAAGACAGACTGCTGCTGACTTTACCGTGAGATTGCCAAGCTTATGCTGGACTTTCTCCTTTTCTGCACAGCCAACCTGCAGATAAACTGTGTCAGATTTAATGGTGCATGATACAGGCAATTCAGTATCAAGGAGAAAAACGCATCTCTGAGGCAAGATGGGTTATCAGCTTAGCTCAAAAAGCAGCCTATCAAGAAACACTGCCAAGGCGATTTCAGAAATCTATAATTTAGATGTTACCTTAAGCCTAAAACTTTGTTTGAAAACTTCATACTTCTCGAAAGCAGGCTAGCAAAGCCCAGGAGGATCAAACCAGATATCAGTCTAGATGACAAAGTAATACACTTAGCGTATATGAAGTGCTGTACACATGAAAGGTACAGGAAGGATGGCAACATTATACGACTTTATCCTGCAAGGAATCAAAGCTGTTATTATACAGCAGTTTTCTCAGGGCTATTACACTCCATTGCTCACCCACCAATCAGCTTACCTTGCTGGGCTTCCCAACAATGTGAATTGCTTTAAATAACAACGCATTTACTTTACATACAGGCTTTGTAGCCTGAAACACCCCATGTTGCTTCCTGCCAACAAGGGAAGCATTTGGATGATTTACACAGGGAAAGGTCTGTTGATGCGCTCGGAGCTGCACTGCCATGACTGACCAAGCAGCCGAGCTCCTGAACAGCATCATTCACCGCAAATTTTGCAGCTATTTCTGAGGCAGGGAACAACTTGTCATTTATAGAACAGAAAGTGAAGAATTCCAGATTCAGTGAACAGCCAGTGGAACGACTTCAAGGAACGCAAGATATAAGAAATGTGTCCTATGTGGAAACTTGATGAAGATACAAGGCTCATCACCCTGATTTTTAATACTCAGAGTATTTCTTGGTTTGCTAGTGACTGAGAAGTGCTGCACAGTGACAACCATTTTGTCATAATTGACAGCAGTGAGAGCCTATGGCACTTTTCACACCAGCCTTACAAACTTAATTCATGGGTTGGTACTACAACATGGAATGGTGCAAACTGAAGGCATTTCTTAGAGCTGTGGTGCCTGCTCATGCAGTTCTAGGGAATTCTGAGGTGTGGAACATGGCAGAGCAAACTCAGAGAGCCTGTACGGCCTGATCCAGTGTCCCTCGGGCAGCCTTTTTCAGCCAAGTTCCTCACAAAAGATCTCAGTGAAAGATGGCACAGATCCTGCTTGCTGCTTTTCTGTGACACACACATGTATTTATGTAATCGTCTCCTACAAATTTAGAAGAGCAAAGCCCACAATTAAATACACTCACACAATTACGGTCATACTAACCTAGGCTGCTAGTGGTGAATTCATTAAGCAAAAGGGAAAAATAATACATTCAAAGACATGTGATGACAGAGGAACAAAGCCAGGTAAAACAAACCAAAATCTGCTGCTCCCAGTCATCTGCTCTGAGCACCAAACAGCTCTAGCTTCACAGAGCTGCCTCCTTCCGCCTTTTCATGCTGTTCTAGACATTTCCGATGCAATAGATGTCCACGGGGAGACAATCAAGGAAGAAGAAATTTTCCTGAGCTGTCTATTCCCTTGCTGCTTTCAAGGTCTGCCCCCACCAGAAGCTTGGCATGCCCTTCTCCCACGCCACTCCCTATAGTCAGGAAATGCCTAACATTTCGCTTCTTACAAAGGGTCTCCTTTGAGATGGATTAACCTAATACTCCTTAAACTCAGACCTATCCATTTCCTCTGTTGGAGACTTTGGATTTAGATATCTTTGCTGTACTGGAAAATATCCACTGATAACAAGCGATTATTATTATAAGATATATCCTTGGAGATAGAAACTGGCTGATAAAAAAGATTGAAATGAAGGCAAAAGGAAAAAACCAAAAATACTCTTCTCACTTAACCTGGCAGGGTTTTAATCACTTTCCCGGCGTGTGGTACCCAAGAGCCTTTACACGACTTCCTGAACTAGACTCAATTGGCACCTACCATATAAAGCACTTGATTCTCTCACAATAATATTAAGCATCAATACTGAAAAAGGATGATAGAGTTCAATGCTAATTTTATATATATTTTTAGTGGCTTCAAACACCAAATTAAATTTAATCTTCTCTTCTCCCCACAAACTAGTATTTGGGCCCTGAAGGCAGCATCCATAGCAACGTAAAAGATAGTTTGTGAAGTTCTTTCTGTGAGGCTTTACAAGCACACGTTAGGTCAAATGATTTAGAAAACATATATCTAATATAACGCTTGTCATAGCAAGAAGAGAAATTAAACTGCTTGTGGTTAGGACTGTTCTGAAGCATTACTTGTGGTGGTGAAGGAGGTGCCATAGGAGAAGACATGAGGTTAATGTGCTTGTCTTTCCACCTCTGTGCATACTGGGGGTGTTCAGGTCACAGGGAAAATGAACTGAGCAAACCAACTCTGACGTGCCAAATTGACTTTGAGGTGCATCATGAACTCTCAGAGGGTTTGGAGCACAGGCTGACTACGCTGAGCAAGCAGCACAGCAGTAGCCTGGAGGATACCTTCCAGGGCCCTGAGAAGGAACTTGTCTGCTTCAGTAGCAGTGTGATAACACATGCTAAGTAGATACTGATAGCCTCAGAATGAGCATCGCTGGCATGGGGCTGAGCAGTCAGCAAAAGCAGAGGTTCTGCCAAAACACAAGGTAGGATGGTGGCTGTGAAAGTGAACCAAAAAGTAGCTGGTACAGAAATCCATTCAGTGGGAATATTGAAAACCTCAGCCTAGACTGTAGCAAGAAAACGGATCCTCTGTAACAGCATGGACTGAGGCGTGACAGGAAGGTTGGAAAGGTGTAAAGTACAAAAGTACATTCACTCCTCAGATGCCCTGGACACTGGCAGTCCTCAGGACTGCTGGCTGCAAGGACCACGACAGGACTTCCTTCCCTGGAAAGGCTCTCGATTTGGGCAGCGTTTGCCAGACACAGGAGTGAACTTGGCATCCTCAGCATGAATGGTTGTCTGTGTATATGAGAACTCTTGTCCAAAGCCTATTACGGGAGAATAGGATGCTCTGTGTTGCTGCCAGGACTTCCGATTCCTCTCTGTGATCAATAAGGGAGAGCTGGGAAGGAAGCACCCTAAAAGGGCTTGTGGGATTACAGTAGCATGGGCCATACAGGCCCATAAGGTCAGGCCTGCACCAGTACCTAGTGGTGGAAACAATTTTGAAATATCATCTGTTTGTAAACTTGGATATAAGATTGGAAGCTCATACCCAGACTTTGGCCCATTTCTAGTTCTGAAATCCAAACACTGTATTTTCCCATTTACTCATTCAATGTTTCTTCAGCACTTAATTGTTTACCTGCTGGCCTGGCCTTTGCTGCCATGCTCTTGCCAAGCCATCAATGATGTGTCCATCAGGGTGAAACGAGCTTTGAACCAGATGATAAATCACTGTTTTTGCTGCAGCTGCTAACATCTCTTAAATGTTTAAACAGCACGATTCGAACACATATCTAGGAGTTACTTGGTTACCTATATTTTGGATGAGGTACTACGCACTTTCTTGGATGCGTGCGTCAAATATTCATAGGTGGCAGGCTACTGAAGTATCTTTCTGTAGTATTTATTTATAGAATTTATTTGTCAACAGAATCAATCTTTATGTGCCTAGCTGTATTATTACTTGTGGCCTTATCCATTTTCCCAGACAGTGTCTTTCTATCTAACGATATCCCTCTTCCTGCAACATCTACTCACAGTGCATCTGTCCAAGGTATCTTCCCCTGTGTACTCACAGCATCCATCTCTTTAATTATAACTATATCCACTCCATCTAACACTCGTCTATCTGAAGCACTTACTGTATCTCTCCACACCATCTCTTTATCTAGTCACTGGTATCTGTCTCTTCTACATGACTCTATCCCTTTCTCTCAGTCATACACAGCACCAGAGTCTAATTATGGATTTTAGACCACAACCATAGTTTCCTTTTTTTACCAGATTGAGTTCAATCAATCTTCAATTAATTTATTTGTTTTGCAGGAAAGGTGGATGTGAGAAATGAACTTTGGGAGGGTACAAGTACCTTAGGGTCAAAGACTCTTTCCCAGACTTGTTTACTTCCCTGCTCTGTGTGCACTACTCATTGCTGCAAGGGCAGGAGCTATACTGAGCTGTTGTTATCTGAGAAACTCATCTTCAAACAGAGATGCTGCAGTGACCACCACCTCTCCATTTTCCTCTCCCTTTCCCTACAATCCTTTTCCCATCTTTCCTCTCTTTCCCCCAAGACTTTGCATCCATTTGTCTGTGTTTGTCCCTTCTTTGCTTTTGCCCACTTGGCATTCTCAGGATGACAAGTGAATGAGCCTCCCTATTAAAATTGCAATGACAAATAAATATTAGTGCAGAAGGGAAAATCCATTTGGCACTGCATGATTTATTGTGATCTTCAATGTAAGGCCCAGCACAGCACGGCAGTGAGGGGTTAAATAGGTTTCACAGCCACTCACTTCACAGGCTATGAAGGACTCAGTGACCCCCTGCTCTTAAAAGCATATGATGGAGAGGGAGCTCCTCCCCACCCAGAGCACCAGCCTGAGTGACACGGAGAGAGACATGCTCTCAGGGCCAGGAGAGGGAGGCCAGTAAAAACTAAAACCCTTTCTTGCTTTTTACTCCCTTCTTTTTTCTCATCCAGATGAATTGTGACAAGAATAGTACAAAAGATGGTCAGGTCACCTGGAAGTGATCAGAGAGTCTGTTAAAATGTCAGGAGCATCTGGAAGAAAGGAGAAAAAAAAAAAAAAAAAAGAGAAAGAAAAGGAAAGCAAGTAGAGCAAACTATGACAGAAAAAGTAGGGAGAAAAAAGCCCCCTTGTCCCTTGTTTTGGTTTCTGGAGCAAAGACGAAAACAGTTCATAATTTTCCTTCATGCAGGGCCAGTATGGTTCAATGGCAGAATAAAATATGCATTAATTAATGAAGAGCTTCACTGCTTTATGGATACCTTTAACTCTTTCCCTTGCTTAGAGCTGCTGGAAAAAAGACTGAGACAGATGCAAAGTAGGTCAACGTGAATTGACTTGTATTGACATGGAAGAAGTGAATGATATTTTCACTGAAGTCAGCAAATGTGCTAACAGCTTATGGACTTCAGAGGTTCTTTACTCACCAGATGAAATCCAGCTCCCCTCTGAAGGCCTTCTCCAAAACTGTACAAAAGTAGGGACAGAGCATCCCTAAATGGACACAGGAATATTTGGGGCCTAGTGGTAGCTGTCAGCTGAGGAATTGGCAGAAGGTTGAATTGCCTGCCAAGGGCTGGTGGACTGCTCTTCAGCGCTCCTCTGCACCATAATGCATGGCCCTCCTCAGAATTAATCCTAGCTGTGTTTGCAGAAGGTTGTAAGAGAGGTCTGATGTTAGTACTTGTTCTTGAACAAGTAAACTACTGCCATGCCTGGACTCATGTCAAAGTAAGGAGCATAGGAAGAAGCAGCAGTAGAGGAGGGTGAATGATGAGAACTGGGGTCGGCTGCTCAAGAGGTTCTGTCCAAATGTCTCTCCTCATGTTCACCTAGATCATGGAGCGAAGACAAAGTATGTACTGATTGGAACAGGATGTGGACACTCTCCAAAGGTAGATCAGAAAGAACAATCCATCTCTTCTGACTGGGCTCTATAATTTACTCATTGTGAGCAGATGGGTTATGAGGTCTGCCATCAGTGATGAATTATATTCCTGATAAGTCATTCCCAGCTAATGAGGATCCATTATCATTAGCTGCTAAGGAAGAATAACGGCTTGCCAGGACAGAGTGGGGGTTTCGCAATTTCAAGGGAGAAAATTCTGGGCTGGTAGCCACCTGGCAAGTGAATTTTCAGGAAACCAAAAACTATCCAAGATGGATACCTTCTGCTTACCTCAAGCTTTGGCTTTTAATTTCCTTCGGTAAGTTCAGGAGGGGGAGTGTAAGAGGAGGTGGAGGAGGAGGAAGTGAAGGAAAATAGTAGTAACCGTATCTGATAAGATTGTGATTAAATCAAGGTCTCACTCTAATTACACTGCATTTAAATAAACTTTGCCTAGTAAGTAATTGTAATTAAACTACAATTAAACATGTATTTATATCACCATTTCCTCCCCTGCACAGCTGTCTGTTTCCACCTCCTGTTGATGCTGTCTACCTGCCAAAACCTCTGAATTTAGCACAAGCGACTGTACCTTTCCCTGGACTTCCTGGAGGAGATGTCGTGGGGGGGCACGGTCTGAGATTCCCCCCATGTTTCCCCAGTGCAATCAGCTAAAAGGAGCTTCTGTTTTCAAGCTGTGTTTGGGAAAGAGATGCAGCTGATGCTGTGGTAAACTAGATCTAAGGAAAGGTTGGGAAGGGCAGAGATGTGAATGAAGGGATTAAAGGGATGTGGGTGTCTCTTTTGCTCTTGCAGGAACCTGAGAAAGTACATATTCCCCTCCACAAACCCACTTTTTTTTTTTTTTTTTTTTTTAATTCCTTCATGTTTAGGCTAGACGTAAAGCTATCCTTCCTTCCCTGCTTCCTGTAGAGCTGTAGAGCATCCTTCATACAAGTGGATTTTCTGAAGCCCTGGATCTCTCTTTTTCATCACGTTTGTGCCTAAGCAGTGTTGTATATCACATGGACAAAAGAGATCACTTCCCTATACCATTTCTACAGGTGAGAATCCAGAGCTGGGAATACAACTCTGTTTTGAGGTTTTTTGGAGTGCTCACCAATTCCAACAGTGTCTTAGCTTTCTTTATCTGCAGCACTGAGCTACCCATAGGTACCACTCCTACAGATGGTCTTTTAAGTTCACTGCAGTTCTGAACAATCAGATTGGGCGGGCTGCTATGGAAAAACAGGGCACTCCAGTTATGTAAAGTGGAAACCAGATTCCTGCTAGGAATCTAAAGGTGGTAAGGCAAGGAAAGAAACACAAGGAGAAACAGAGCTGAACAAAAGAAGAAACAAACAGCTACAGGGAGAATGACAAAAATGAGGAGGTAAACACATATCACAGTGCAAAGGATGCCAAAGGCTAATAAAAGCAAACCAGCTTCTCTGCCTTACCTCTCTCCTCACCAGCGATGATGGAAAACATCTCCATTTGTGCCTCTGCCATCACACAGCTCTAATTAGGGACTGGAGAAATACCACCGTCACCCTCATCTGTTTGTGTTCAGTTGCTGAAAGGACACCATGCATCTCCCTGACAGCTAGTCATTACAGGTTTGTATGAGTACCCCTCCTTCCACCAGAGGTATTGAGTCCTCTGTTAAATACCTCAGCTGAGACCCTTGCTACATTTCTGTTACTCGAGGGAGGTGAGCCATGAAGCTTTTGTCATTGAAAATCACTGCTAGGAAGACAATGGCATCTATTGGAGGAGAGACTGAATGGTAGACATGCTAGAAACATACCAGACCCATTGCTTCTAATGATACACAGCAAAAGGGAGAACCTATATGTACGTGTGGGGTGCCTAGAAGTGCATAGGGGTACAATGGAATGTGAGAGTAATAAATCCTTATTATCCAAAAATAATTACACAAATCTATTTGGTTAAAGATTATTTCACCGTGTTGGCAGTGTTCCCTCCCTCCCCCTCTCTATCCTCCTTCAGGCATTTTCTATTTGTCCCTGAACAGCCGGTCTCAGGAAGGTCTTTATGGCAGGTATTAGCACGAAAGAACAGAACAGGCATCTTAAGCTTGATTTTGTGATGTGACAGTACTCACCTGATCTGGTGTGATTTGTCATGTCAAAGAATATAGATCCCAACTCTGTGACTCTCAATTTCCTTCCAAACCTTTCTTTAACCTACAAACCCCAGCTGTACTTCCAGAATAGGAGACAAACGCAATACTACCGGAGTGACATTTATCAGAGGAAAGACTGGACATTTCTTTCCCTGCAGACTCTTACTCCAGAATCACTGTTTATTTATTGGTTAGTTCAGCAACATCATTCACTCATAAACAATCTGATCCAAACTGCATCATTTCCACAGCTTGAATCCTCACTTCCTAAATCAAAGGGGTGAAAATCCCCAAATGCTTTATTTACCCCCAGTTGCCCCTGCATGGCTCTGTGGCATGTGTTCTTTTTAATCAGGAACCAGTGAAAGAAATGTCTTCTTTATTTCTTTATAAGGCACATGAACCACTGTCCTTCACCGCTTTGGCAACCTGCTGTCCACAGAGACTTATCATTGGCTCCATGATTATGTTCAGTTTGCTTCAGCTCAACTTAGAGGTGCAGTCAAAGGAGGCAAATGACTGTCACAGGTCAAAGCCCAAACCTTCCCTTCCCTCCTAATGTGTCTGTGAGTGCCTTAGGCTTTTTATTTTCACTTGTAGGGAATGCAAGTCTGCCAGTAATTTTGTTCTATTAGGTAGATGGAATAATATGAACAATTATCAGCTCTGTGAGCATTCTCTGTCTTTCTGCTTTAATGCAAACACAGCTAGTTGCAATCATGGATGGCCTTCAAAACCCTTACAGATCTTTCAGAAACGATGCTTAGACAACAGCCATCTGAACTCTTAGGATCTGGCATCTAGCAACACGTATGGATGGAACTACTGGTGTAAGTGTAAGAGAAGGCACCCGTGATGCTTTCTGTGCCTGTTTGTCACATCTGTTAGCCATCAAATTCAAGCTGTGCCCTACAAGTGCTGTGTACACAACTGCAGACTCCTTCATTTCCAAAACTGAATATTCACAATGAATCCTCACTCTCACGTTGGCTTTGGTTGACTTATTGGAATCAAAATTAGCCACGGGCAGATTGAAAATACTAACGAACACAGCATCCCTACCCCTCTGCAAGCATTTGCACAAAAGCAGTAGGCCCACTAGACTGGTGATTTTCACATTCTATGACCATGAACTATGGAGTAAATGTTTTGTTGTTGATGTAGCCATGGAAGGAATAAAAACCTAATTGCTAGTGAGCCCCAGATATTCTCTCTGAAATCCCAGAGCAGATGAGAGCTGTAAGGAGGAATATGGAGAGCAGAACAGAAAGCCTAGGAGGGTAGAGGCAGAAGGCTCTGCGACATTATTCTTCATTCAGAATGCCGATGAATTTGCCAAGCAGGAAGCAAGATGGAGAAAAGGTGTCTAATGCATCACATGCCATCTCTGCTGTCACTCACACACTTTAATTACCCTTAAATCAAGTGCAATAGCTTCACCAGCCCTGAAGTACGTGCTGTCTGTCTCCTTACACACATAATAAGGCCTGCAGGGATTTTAGAGACTTCAGCATTGCATGTCTCACTGGTCTGATCCTCAGGTTTCTTTTAGCATAAAATCAGCTGAAAAACATTGAAAGGCACAACCTTATTTTTATAAATCCCTACTCTGCTTGCCAAACGTAGCTGAGTCAATGAATGCCCAAGATTGTGATTTGGATTCTCTTGCACTGGCTATATTTGTGTACTGCTGTTCCCATATGTCATCATGTACTTGTTATGCTGGTTGTTACTCCAGTCATACCTAGCCAGGAAAGCAGTCACAGCAGAAAGCTTACAATATTTCTAGTTTACATCAGATTTCTAAGGATGGGCAAAATCTTTTGGGAGCACAAAGAAATGAAATTCCCAACTGCTCTTTTCTTCTGTAGGGTCCAGATTCCAAACCAAATGAGTTCTTCCTAAGGGAATTAAGGTTATGAAAAGTTTAGCTGATTATTTTATTATTATTTTCAGTTCCTGGCCTCCAATTTGCCAACTACTATGGCTCACCATCCCAGGACACATGTACAAAATGAAGTGCTGAACCACTGTAAGAAAGAGAGGGATTAGCCTCAGATAGGTTAGCCACTCACAATTAGGCATCTACTCTAAACTGAATTTTGTGGTTACCCATCCAATCGATGGTGGGGGGTAAGAGATACATTCTAGCTACAGGTAGTAAACGTTTATAGATTAATCTTTTAGCAGTACATTCATCTCTTCATGAGTTACAGAAGAGGCTACCTAACCAGCTCTGGTTAGCCAGCCATACTTTACATACAAAGGGTTACATTTTGCAAAGTATCATGCTGCTGAAAAGGGAGACCCCATGAGTTGAGTATTAAACAGTATTAAAGTAGTCAGTGTAGAAAGAGACAAGTCTAAACTATGAAATCTACACATTCCTGCAAAGTTCAGAACTGGTGGCAAGCTTGCACCAGGGCTGACTAAATATGCTGGCTCTTGAAGTTAGGATATGTGTTGCTGAACTAGGAAAGGTCTAAAGCATGTAAAAAATAAGTATTTACTCATTTTTCTCTGCAAAGACAACAAATGTGTTTTGCATTACACATGATGCAAAGTGAGAGCAATCCCACCCCCAGAGAGTTTGCACAAGAGTGGGATGGAATGTACAAGTAGTATGATAATATATTAGGTGGCAGTACAATGCTATCCTGAAAATCTCAGCCCATTTGCAAATGACGATCTTGCTAAGAAACATGATGTGTGGTTTGCTGGCTCAGCCTTGCAGGATATTTTTTGTCCCATCTGGATAGAAGGAGAGGATCCAGAGTCCAAGCTGAGCAGTCCTTGAGGAGAAGACCTGGAAGTAACATAGCTTAACTGGAAAGTGTGGGCTGGATTTTGGTTTTGAGTTCAATTTGCGAATAAACAAAACAAGAAAGCTGCAACCTGCTTGAGACGCACTAGAAAGTAATGAAAGAGAAAAACATTGCAGGAGTTATGATATTGTCAATGCCATCTTGTTTCGTTTGATTCCCACCTTGGAGGCATCCCATAGGAAATGCACCCACAGGAGGGATCTGAGAAAGGAAAGAGCAGTGGAGTAGGGAATCTGGGCTACTGCTGGTACAAAAGAAAGCCCATTAGAAAGTGGAGGCATAAAAATCTGGAAAAACATTACTTTTCTTACCTAAGCCTATAGCAATTTTTGGCAGGCTCTGCCAAGATGAGGAAAAAAACCCAAACGACAGGAGACAACATTAATGGAGACAGCAACAGAAGAAATGGTGCATTTTTAAGAGACTAGAGGCACTAATCTTTTCCCATCTTGTGATTTTTCAGATAGAGATACCATATATGTTTCTATATGATTATATGTGATACCCAAACATGAGGATTATGGCTATGTTATAGTCTCTGAGTTGAGAGGATTTTAGGTAAATATCTGAAGAACGCTGTTTTATAAAGTGGAGAAGGCATTTAGGTCCCATCACTTTCAACAGAACTCGATAGCTAAGTCCCTTTTAGACAAACCTTGCAGCTTTTTAGGCTACAGGCTGTGCATAACCTCCCCAAGCTATAATTTAGGTGCCTATGATGGCATGAGCTCTACATTGACCATGGATGCAGCAGATAAGAAGAAGCCAACAAAGATTCTGAAGACACTGCAATCTGCCATGTGGGTGAGAAGACAGAGCTGGCAGATGGAGTTCTGTTGTGCTCAGAGAAAGGAGCATGACACACCAGGTCTAGGGGAACAGAGCATACTACTCAGCATTGGAGGCCTCACCAATCAGAACAGAGAGGAAGTGCTGGCCTCTAGGCACGGTCAGCTACATCTGGTGATGTTATCAAGAGGGAAAAGAGAGAGGGCATAAGAAGATAAGAATAATACAGGGTTTAGTGGATGAGAAGAAGACATGAAGTTAATGTACTGAAAATGAGACGTGGAGTAGAAATGACATTTGGGACAAATTATTGGGCTAACATATTTTGAGTTAAACTTCTCTAACAATATCACTATTCAGGAAGAACTACCTGAGCCAGTAATGAAACCAACCTCTTTGAAGAGTGGAGCTCACATTCAGGCTGGATCACAAAGGAAAGCAGCTTTGGTCATTTCAGACCAGTTCCTAACGGTTGTCTTTCACCATCACAAACCTAGCAAGCAGCTGGCTTTGAACTGTCAATCTCTGCCTAAGGGTGATGGACAGTAGGAGATATTGTAACACAAGATTGATATGGTCTGGCAGAAATTTGTGCTCATGTCTGAAATTTGAACAGTAGGAGCTGTGCTGGGTAAAGTGGTGCATTCATAGAGCTGTGGAAGAAGTTAACACTTTCACAGTACACATACTCCTTTTATCTATCTGATGCTACTGCTGATTTCACTTTGTGAGTTTCTGATTATGCTTTACTCGTATTAAAATAAACACTGCTGTAATGATAAACAACAAATGCTGATGATGAAACATGACAAATGTACCCACAACAGAGAAGAAAAGATTTCTATGAAGTATAAGGAAGCAAATCAATATCTTACTTAAGATGTGGAAAGCAGTCTGATGTGGTTTGCACGAATTCACTGAACATATAGGCTAAATTCATCATCTGGTAGTGACATGCTAGGCGCTGGTTGTGAAATGCTGTCACCCAAGTATCAGCACTGCACATGCCTGCTGTGTATATCAGATCCCCTGGTATGTGATTTGAATACCTCCCTTCCTCCCTGTTTGTCTCAATTCTCAGAAAAGTTGAGCACAGTACCTAAAATCAGCAAGAGCGAGGAGCACTCAGTACATTTGGAAACAATACCACAGGTAGGCAAATATCCAAGGAATATCATCACCTTGTCTCCTTTGAATATTTTGCTTCTCCTTATTTTTACATATGCACGTGTTGTAAAGCCTGTTTATCTGTTCTCTGCTGTCTCAATGAGTCTCCAAAGCCTCCTGTGCCCTAGCTATGATTCATTTCTGAATAATTTCATGAAAGACAAACAGCAGGTTTCCAGTTCCCCACGCTTGTCTGATATTGCTGGGCACTTCATCATTCGGAGACAATTTTTTCCCACTCGTCTCTATCTTCCCTTTCCCCCCTTTCCTCCCCTTACATGTAAAACCATCACTGCTACATTCTGACCCATCAGAGATTGCAAATCACTTTAAGTGGCACAGAGGTTGAGCCCCAGCTTTGTGCATGATGCATTTTGTTTAAGTTGCTCGTGCTGTTCCAACATCTGTCATATCCTCCACAGTAGTGCAATCAAACTGTCAGGGCTGAGTGAAGTTTTGCTGATCCAATCTGCTCCTTCTGTGATTTCTGTCAAAAGCATCAGGAGGTGGTAGATACAGTTGTGTGCTCTTTAAACAACAGATCTTTATTTTTGCACATTAGAGGAACTGTTATTGTTTGTTTCTCTTAAGTTCACAAAGTACTCTCTTTGCTTGCAAAGCATGCTCTGAAGTGGTTGTCATCACAACCCATGCTGCATTTTCTGGACTCTGCTGTCTCCTATGGCTCCTCAGTCTTACATTCCCCTTTCTCATGTAAGGTCAGAGCACATAAATATCTCTCAATCTTGCTGGTGTCCATACTTCCACAATTCATCTTGGAAGCACCCAGGAGGAAGCTATTTCTTGGATCCTACATTATTATTAATGAGGCAATTAAGTCCTCCAAGGGTTATGGGGGAAGAGGTGGGGAGTCATATTTTAATAAGCTCCCTTCTGGATACTGCTCTGTGAGTTGCCAGTTGAATGCTACTCCCTGTTAACGATACCAAAAGGATCTGATACTAATTGATATTATTGATACTAATCAGCTTAACTAAAAAGAGGCAATGTTCTTTCATCATTTAAAAAGCAAGTACCTTTGATATACCTTAATAACTGACAGAATTAAGAAAGAAATGATTCAATTTGTGCTCCGTTCACATGCAGCATGTATTTTTAATCAGCTTTACAGCATGATGCACATTTTCACTTCTGATTGAAGCCTTAAACTCTCGCTGTGAAATGGAAACCTATGGTTTTATCATTTAATAAAAGGAATATGAATTTGAGGTGAATAGCATGGTTCTGCTCCATTTCTGTGTTGGCCTCACAGCCTATGGCTTTCCCATCAAGACAGAAAGCGTTCTAATTACAGCAAAGCACCAATGGAAAATGGAACATAGGGTGCCACTGTGCCCTCGTCTCTGATACTTATATTGGCTGGTGACTCTTGCTGGGATGAAAAAGCAGATTCAGAAACACTTTGATTCATTAAAGAAAAAAATGTTAAAAAAAAAAGTAAAAAAAAAAAAAAGTTAGGTAATGGACTATTTCCCTAATACATCTTCTTCTTTAAAAATCTCCATCTCCAGACCTAACTGCTAGGAAAATATGTTTAACTTCCTATGATTTCCCTATACCCTCTCCCAGATCATCCCAGTCTGGAACTGGATTATTCTTCCTGGGACAAAGAAATATGGAAACACTGACAGAGGTGAATCCAGGGCTGCATATAGGAAACAGAAAGGATTATCTCCAAGTTCCCGCTTCGATATTGAACTTCAAAGTGCACACACACCAAGCAAAACCAAAAATTATGTAGTCAGGGAAGAAACAGTTGCTGTCTCTGAGGAGTAACCACTGCCTGAGGAAAAGTGTAATAAGAATTTTGACTAAAACAACTGTTTTAGTTTTTTGACTAAAACAACTGTTTGACTAAAACAACCGAGTTCCCAACTGTTATCTGATGTTGAACTTTTAGCAGTACTCACATCTTGCACTTCAAAGGAAATGGAGTTTGGAAGTGAAATACAAAATGGGAACCTTTGGCTAGCAAGGACTGGGAAATAAAAATATCCCCTTTTTTTCCAGGTTGGAAAAGGAGGAAATTAATTCTGAGTTGGCCAACTAGTCCCCAAAACCCCAAAAATGAGACAAGATCTTTTTGTAGCAAAGCCTTGAGGTGAAGCCAATTCAATTAGTTTCCACAGTGTAACTGTCAAGACCCAAAAACTAGGTGGAATAATGAACTGATTAAAACCTGTAATTGCAATTCAATGGAGGAAACCATTAATCACGGAGATGGCAACATCCTCTCATTTCCAGACTCTGCTCAGATGAACTGCCAACAAAAAGGACTGTAAGAATAAAGGGCTAATCTGAACTGGAAAAGAAACATCCTGGATAGACAGGCATGTGTTTCCATGAGTCATCCAAGGAAAAGAAAAACCTCTAGGAAATAAGAGTGCTAAAAATATATAGTCAACTTCTTTTCTTATTC
Organism: Penelope pileata; assembly: GCA_013396635.1. Lineage (NCBI taxonomy): Eukaryota > Metazoa > Chordata > Aves > Galliformes > Cracidae > Penelope > Penelope pileata. The sequence goes on along the minus strand of WBMW01002474.1, from coordinate 33,042 downwards.
TTTATTCCTCAACTTGCAGTGGTTAACACCACACACCAGAAAATCTCACAGCTTGAGTGTCAGTGATGCGTTGGACCCCACTCAAACTAAACTCAGTCATTTCTTCCACCATTCACTTCTTGCATTTCTGATACTTATTCCTCTTACCCTTTTCTTCTGCCCATCCCTTCTCTACAGCTACTTTTGGTCTCACCTTCATAATGGTGACAAACTGCCTGTGATGTTCCCAGAGCAGTTAGTACCCAAAAGGAGGTGAGTAGCCACTTTGCCACCTGTCAGCTCCTCCACAAATGTTTAGATGCCACCAGCATCTATACCTTCTGCTGATTTCACAGCTGCCACAGATGCTGCCATGGCACACGATGCATTGTGAAGGGAACCAGTGAAAGGAGCCTCACTTTTATTCAAACAAACAAACCCTAATTTTAATCAAAGGTAATATTTTTATCTATGTTATTGGAGAAGCTTCTACAGCTCAGCTAGATTTTCACACCATGGCTTTTCGCCTTCAGAAACTTCACTCAACTCCTTTGCACCCTACTGTCCATGCAGCATACTTTCCAAAGCCCATGAAGCCTGCTAATTTTCAGTCTCTGTCTCTTCTCACTCTCTCTTTTGCCAGTCTAGGTTTTTCCCTTGGTTGGCTCCTTTATATCTTATCTCTAAAGATAATTATAAAGGGAAGGGCTCGACTAGGGTTACCACTAAGCTGCTGGAATTTTCAGGTCAGGCTGAAATGAGAGTATGCTGGAGGAAGTGAAATTGGGTGGTGACAAAGGTCTGAAAAGCAGTATTGCAAGAGTGCACAGCATACAGAACGGATCAGGAAATTAAATGCAGAGCATGATGGGAAGGGACTGCTTCATTTATTCGAAACCAGAAGGAAAGTTGGCAGAAAAGGAAAAAATTGTAAGTTACTTCATTTTCAGAACAGATATGTCAGCATGTAGCATTTTCCTACAGGTTGGTTATCATTGAACCTGAAATCTCAGTGAAGGCTGCAGATGATGCAACCGAGATACAGGGCTCTTCTACAAACAAGGTCGGTCCAAATCACAGACATGAAAATTGTCCTACTGGGAAGAAGGCATGTGAAGAAATAGGGTGAGTGAGTGAAAGCTCCTCATAGCTTAGCACACTTCCCCCAGAGTGTTCTGAAGAAGAAAAGCTTAATTAATTCTAGCACTATTGAAGCTCTGCAAAGAAGAAGCCTATTAAGTCAGGAGCTTCATTCTTTAGACTGCAGTCCAGTTCCCAATGAACAATTCAGGATAGTGTTCAGTGTCTCTAGTGATGAGGTTTCTGGAAATACTAACTCATTGAAGCAGTTGTGTGTTGAACAGCAAAAGAGCACTGATAACTTTGGAATAGAAAGGGCATAATTGCACATCTCATGGTCTGCAAGTCTTTTCTCAAGTACTGTTTTTTTTGCTTGAGGCATAAAGCAAAAGACATAAGAAAACTAGAAGGTGAAAAAAAGTAACAGAGAAAGTAGATTTTCGCCTTCACTTTGGCTCACCCAAGTTCATTCTTCCCTCCAAAAATATCTTTCCAATCAGAAGACTGTTCTCTACTTCAGATGTGAGAACTGTGGAATGGTGACAGGTAGTCTTTCTGTCTTTCGCACATTATTGCAGCAAGCAGAAATGTAGCTTATTATGGAGAAGCAGAATCTGAGCTGTTTGCAAGACTTACATGCTTTTGAACTCACTGGAGACATATCGAGCCACTCTGCCAGATACCTTGCTTTAAGAGTGAATAAATACAGCCTTGAATTAATTTGATGCTTTAATGTGTTGGCTTATTCTGACCAATTTTTTTTAAAAAAAATTCTTGAAGCCAGCTTCAACTTCCAAATCTTGCTCTTAATATGTATACATCCATTATTTATTATTAGCTTTTTTTTTTAAGCACTAATGATCTGGGTAGAGACTTGCCTGTCATGTAACCCAGGCCAAGGGAAAAAAAGACCCCAAAAAACTCCACCTGATGTAAAAGCTGCAGCTTCTAAACTGTTAGAGCAGTATGGGTTTTTATAAGTGGGATACTAGCTCCAGGGACAGTTTAGAGGAATGGGGATTTTTAGCATGAAATCTGGGCGAATATATTCCTTTGCTTTGGGGAAATGAAGAGCTGCACTAAACAATCCATACTCTGGACTCAACAATGCTTTCTGAAAGACCAGATGGAATATAAAAAAGTAAGATAGGTTCACTTACTCCCATCTGGTAATAGTCTTCCTAGAATTTTACTGAGTGGAAAATTCTGCCTCCAGGGTGCCCTGAGGTGTGATATTTTCAAGGTGCTTTCTGAATTCTTAGCCTTGTTATACTGAATAATATCAACAAGATTCTCAAAGTGAAAGCTTCCAACAGCCTCCAATTCCACAAAATTCATCTGATCTCACTTCCTGCACAGAAGCTTATCTCAAGCCATCTTTTTTCTGACTTTACAGGAGTAGGAGGGGACAAGCTACCTTATGTTCATCAAGGATAAGAGGATGCACACAGGCAGTACCTTGACAGTTTTTGCATGCTGAAAATCCACTATCCTGTTCACTTGGCAGAAACTTGTTCTTGTAATCAGACCAAAAGGGGTACAGCAAAGGGTTCTGTGAGGTTAAAGAGGTATTGGCATCATACTAAGATAGCTGGGGACTGTATACTGAGTACTAAAAGATAAAACTTTGGCACTGAGACAGGCCGCTGGGGCTCCCAGACCTTTTACTTTCCCTGGACTATTCCTGGCTTCTCTATTTCAGAATTCTTGAAAACCAAACAACTTAGAAGACAGCCAATATCAAGATCCATTTTTGGAGTCTCCATGCTCTGCTGCTGCTTTCCAGGTGACCTTACCAGCCTTTTCAAAATCTCCAACACTTCTCTGGGTCCTCCAGAGATTATACTGGGATATGTTTACGCTGCCTTTCAGTTTTGTTTTCAAGACCTTGGCCAAATTTATTGATTTATGCTCTGTTTCACAGCGCTGCATTTCTGCTGAAGGTGACCCCATGTCTCCCTAGACTGGAGTGCTACTCTTTTGAGGTCATGCTCTAATGCTTGCCTGGCTCCTGTAAAACATCACTGTCTGAACTGCCCAATGGATCTTTTGACCAAGAGTTATGCTCATAACATGTCAAACAAGCCTTGGAAATGTGCACAGACTGACTGCCTTGATAAGGGAAGCTGGGATTGTGTCAAGTTCTTTGTGTTTTAAAGGTCAACATATCAGCTTCTCCAACTGGCTTTCTTACAGCTGTAATTACAACCCTTTTGCTCAATGCAATCAAACAAATATGCCTTGAAAAATCATGAGCTCATGGAAAAAGATCTCCCACAGAAGTAGCATTAGGAAATTGAACTTTGTCCCTTCAGATGAAGAGATCAACATTTGCCTTTAGGAATCAAATCATCTTGCTGTTCCAGCTATCTACCAACTACTGACGGAACTTGATCGGAGCCAAGATTTCACAGAAAGTGCTCCTACACATAGGCCCAACAACTGATACTTGAACTCTTTACTAAGATGCTAATTTTAAAATGTATTAAGCACTAGTCGTGTCACTGTTATGTTTACTACTTGAAAATTGAGATAGAACCAAAGTTTATTCACTTGGCTTCAAGATTATCAGTAGCACCATCCTCCGATTAACCACACACCTTAAACACAACTATGTTACAGTGTGATGTCCCTACACCCTCTTCATAGTGTTAACATCCTGATTCCCATTACTGCAAAACTTTATCCAGACTCAGACCTTTCTTTCACGCACTCAAGCCACTGCTGCTTGCACTACTATGTAGGTTGCTTCAAAAGTAATGCCTCATATTTATTTCCATGGAACCGACAACAGATACAAAGAGCACAATGACACTATTTGATAGGACAAATTCTCAGCTACGAAACACTATTTTTCAACATAGTCACCACAATTAGCTACGCGTTTTCACTTGCGATGAACAAAACCCTGCACGTCGCGCTCGTAAAAATCTGCATGACTGTCCAGAATGCAGCTTGTCTTTCACGTTGCTGTTGTCACTGCTGAAACACACTACTCACTACCTCACTGTGCTCAGATTCACTGCTTGGTCTCCATAAATGTTCAGCAAGCATAAACGAAAGTCAGTGGGTGCAATTTTTTCTGCACAAAGGAATTCAGTTCCACCCCTTTGCTTCATCCACCCTTCCATGCCAGACACCATTTTGTCAGACTATCCTTCTGCTGTCATCTGTTGCAGAGCAACAAAATATAATGGAATATTAGTCAAAAGGTTCAGCCTCTACTGACATACTACCAACATTTCGCCTCTGACGTCAGGGACAACATAAAACAATAGAAGGTATTACATCATTCCCTTTCCTATACATATTACTCTCTGGAAGGTGTTTATTGACTTTGATCATATCCCCAACTCCTCTCTTTTCTAGACTTGATTTAGTTCTCCACATCTCTCCTCCTTCTATTTCTCTAATCCCTCCAGGGCATGGCTTTAGGTCTGTTTTTCTTCTAGTCTTTTTGTAACTGTTGGGAACTGTGAAGAGTCAGAATTGCACACGCTATTAAAAGGTGTTACAAAGCAAAGCAGAGTACCTAACAGTGCTAACAAGGTCAATGTTTAGGATAGTCTGGAAAAGACAAGGTATTCCAGAGGTATAAAACATCACAATCCTTACAAACAATGCAAACTGTCTTGATATATGTCTGCAGAAGATCTGGTCATAAATACATCTTTATATGTTCTCACAAAATTACAGCATATACTTTGCTAACAATGAGAAATTCATGAAGAATGACACTGGTTTATTTACAAATTATTGTAGAGAGGACAGACAGGAGATTAGGAAAATCCAATCTAAATTTTCCTCCCAGAGAATGAAATGCTTTGAAATATACCGGTCAGTGTGTTTTTTGAGTCTCCATTTTCATACAATAACATGAAAACACTGTATGATAGGATTACAGTGTTTAAATCAACACGTGGCTTTCTGAAGCAATGCAAAGCCATCAAACTGTAGTGCTGAGTCACTTGTGCTATGACGACTGAGATATATGTGGTCGTTCACCTGTAAACTGAAAGACAGGTCCATGGGAAACAGCACTACCTCATGAGTTTTCTAGCAGCCCTTCATGAAATGCCACCTCTGGCTGTGTACAGACTACTGGGAGGAGGCCAGGCTGGGCAGACATTCAGGAGGGATGAAGTTGGCATGGATCACCAGTCTTCACCAGCATCGTCTGGAGCAGTCATTCTTAGATGTATTTGTTTTTCTTCAGAAAAGGAAAAAGCAAATTTCAATCCCCTCCTATCATCAGAAATGTCTTCAGGATTTATTTCTATTGGCTAAGGAGCCGCTTAATCTCCAAAGAAGATAAAGTTTAATTCTTTCTTAATTCAATAATATCCATAAGCTTTTGGCATATTTTTAGATTTATTCATCTTCTGCCTAAACTGCCTCTAGAGGCATTTCTTCCTGCCACAAAGATCACCAATGAGCTTCAGTGTCCTTGCAGTCACCGGAAAACTTACCAAAAGTGTTTCCAAAGACCCATGACACCTAGTGATCCACGCATCTCTTTCCCAGAATGTCTTCTCTCCTTTCTTAAGAAATCATTCTCATTTCTCAGCAGCTCTAAACAAAACCCCGAATCGAAGAATATGGAAAAGAGACCAAGCAGCAACAAAGGTAGCATTCTGCCATTATGGGATTCAATGTATGTTTCTATGCAAATGTGTAAATGTAGGTTTCATCCTCTGCTGGAATAATGTGCTCAGGTTTAATCACTAAAAAGGCTAAGAAAAAAGTGACACACTGTAGGACAGCGAAAGTAGTTCCTACTATCACATACAGGGGAAAGAAAGTATTTCATTAGAAGGAAAACGAAAAGTTTTGGGATTATGAGGGGTAGAAAGTAAAGGAGAGAGAGTAGATATATGAAAGAGGGCTGCAGATAACGTCTGGGTAATTACTTGTTCTCTCTCTCTCTTTACTCTTTCACATAACACAAGACCTGGAGGGCAATTTGCAGTTAAGGGTTACCCATTGAAAATGGACAAAAATGAATCACAATTTAGTATGTAATTAACCTGTGGAACTCACTCCCACATGGTATTCCATGGATAAAGAGCTCAGACAGAGCCCACGAAGAGTTAGACACCAGTAAGAAGAGGAATAGCATTTTGCGTTCCACCGGCTTGGATAAAAAATAAAATACAAAGAGTATCAATCTTCCTGCTTCAGGCCCTAAGTTGTTCATTGTGATCAACAGCAGGTAAAGCTCAGCAGGATGCGAAAGATACAGTACTGCCAATGAAAGCTTTCATGCACTGCCCTTTCTCTTGGCTTCTAGTTACTTATATCAGATGCTTATATGGCTCCCACAGTTCTAGTATGTGAGTTCATTACAATCAGTAACATATTCATCATCACAATAGCCTTAGAAGGTACAGAAGAGCTTTTCTCCCTATTGTACAGACTGTGAAAAAAGAGACTTGCTGGAGATGCAGAAGGAAGCAGAGCACTGCATGGCACAGAACATCTGCTCCGTGCACCCTTCCTGGCCATTGGGCCCCACTGCACCCCAGCTCAGATAGCCAGCTGGGAAAGGAGACAGTGTAGCTCCATTCCCAGGACTCCTTCATAGCTTGATGTTCCAACATTAAGCAGACAGTATAACTAAAGAGCAACCCTAGGAGAATCAACACAACTGCTTGCATCAGCCATTAATTTCTGGTGACCGTTGCTTCAGAAACTCAGTCCTCAGTGGCACCTCTCAGTAGCACTCTTTGACACTGTTGACGCCCAGCTCTCACAGCATTTGGTTTTGTGCTTTGGGCTGAATTCCAACTGGCAGCACTGCATGACATAAGGTCTCTTAGCACATGATGCTCCCCCTCCTGCTGTGACTTTATCCATATATTTTTTTAGCACACACAGCTCGCTTAGGGCGAGGCCATGCAGCTGCTGCATGTTTTATTTACCCAAGAAGTCCCAGAGAGTACAATGAAACTACTCCCATGGGCTGCACAATCTGGCAATCTTTTAAAATGACAGATGTACAGAAACTGTAACTTTCCTCCATGAAGAGATGGGTCACACATCTCCTTTTTCAAATAGTCCTGTATGTACTATAACTTCTGTGTTGTTTTTACATTATCGTCTTATTTTTTATATATATTTATATATGTTTAACTAATGAGGGGATTTATCAGTGTCTCTGGTGAAAATAAAATTACAGTATGCCTTTAATGCTCTCATTTTTCTTTTTCTTTTTAACCTTTTCTTGTAGCAGTTTTGCCCAAGATGGAAACTTAAAAGGTCCACTAGGATCTTTGCTGGAGAAAAGAGTCCACTTTGAAGCTGTAATCCAATGAATACACAGGTCATATTGAGAATAAAACACAAAGAGATATGAACCATGAAATTTTTTTCTTCCTTAGTGATAAGCATGCATGGAGGAAAGGATTTTTTTTTTGCTACCTTTGGCCTGTTGTGCAACACTTGTTTAAAAAATGTTCCTTGATACTGATCTCCAACTGGCGTTTCACTTATCTTGAACTCTTAAATGTCACCAGCTTTCAAATGGTGCTGCAAGATCCAACTTGAATATCTCCAAAAGGAAAAGCTATTTTTTAATCAAGTCTCTTCCTCCCTTCCCTTCTTTCTTTTTCCACCACTGCATTTGTGCTTTACATTTGACTTCTAATACAAAAAAGGGCAAGAGAAGCAGTTGTACGTTATATACAGTAAGACTACTCTTAACTTGGCTAAACCACTATTAATTAATAAATTTCCCCTTAATCTGAAACAGCATAAATTGCTAGGCAAATGTATTTTGTAACAGGTTCTTGTGCTCCACTGGGGCCATAGAAAACTTTTTCTAAACTGGCTAGTGGATCCTGAAGAGAAGCCAACAGCATCCTCCACAGGTGAGGAAGGTGCTTCTTCAGAAATGCAAAGTGCCTCAGAAGAGGGATGGGAACTGGAAAGTGAGTGCTCCCAAAGATTAATATATGGTTTTGATATAACCTGTTCCAGTGCAACCTGCAACTCTATACCAAAATGTTACCATAAACAGAAAAAAACATGCCACTTAGATTACAAGTGGCCATGAGCATGATGCAACTACACTGCACAGTATTTTTTCATGGGGCAACATTCCAGAGCCAGGTAACAAAGGGGTTACTCTTCACATAAGGAAAGCATCAAAGATTCATGGGTCCAGATCTGGACGCTACTGACAAAGATCAGTAGAAAATTGCTTCATTAAAAGATCTTGTTACAAATCTGTGGATCAAAAATCTATTTAAGCACATTCCACAACTCATTTTGCAGAGAGATCACAGGTGAATGCCAGTTATAGAGTGCTGATCATTGTCTTGATGGACACAAGGGATGCACAGCTAAGTCATGCAGCTGGACAGATGGATTCAAGAATAATGACATCACCTCTTTCAAAAAAAGAAAGACTCAAATTCCATGTTCAGCAAGGCTAGAAATTATCAGCACTCCACATTACTCCTCAACCGGAATCATCATCATATTATTGCCTCTGAAGTTCACACTCTGAAAAAGTAATCTACTTTTTTAATAACACATCTAGGTACAGCACCAGTGAGCCAACATATCATAAGAGGATAATTATATGGGTACTTCTTGCCTTTCTACTATGTCTTATCCTTTAGATCTAAACAGCGGACACACTTTCTATAGTACTGCTCATCTGAGCATATCAAAGTGCTTTATAGACGTTCATTATAAGTAATTACCAGCTGGCATGTGTGAATAATTTACAGGGTGGTAGAATTGGAATTCCTATGGCTCTCTCACTTTGTTTCTCCACTGTGCACTCTTTTACCCTTTCTCTCCTTCGTTATTCCTTCTTTTCCTGGCCACTGTGAATTAGGCATGTCAGTAATTTGAATATCATTCTCACTCACATCTGTAGGTGCCTATGTGTATAAATACATGGCCCTAAATTTGGAAGCAAATTTAAAGCAGAAGGCTAATGACAGAGATGCCTTCCCAAAACCAGCCATGCCAGTAGAAGGGTTTCTGCCTCCCCCAGCACTAACATGGCCTTTTCCTCAGGTAAAATGTAACGGTAACCCGTAATTAGGTGCGAGCTACAGGGAAGGGAGAGAGAACATGACTCTAAAATATGTCCCACTAATATGTTGAGAAAGCCAGAGAAATTAACAGACCTGAACTCATTACCATTCAGTTAGAGTCACTCCTGAATGTGTCTTACGAAGTCAAACACAGTTTAAGCATGTGAAGATTCTTTATCAATCAACAGAAGAAAAAACGATAATTTATTTTCAAAATTAGTGGGTTTTTTTCTCCATTTTCTGTAGAGATTTTAAACAATTCTGTTCATTCAGTCACTGCTTTTCATTTTTCTCAGTCAGCTTTGGGAATCCGTCTCCTAGGGCAGTGTACATTCAACAGCCACAAGCATTTAAAACATAATTGTGGATTGTCATAATTGTCATTTTGATGCTGTTTTCTTTTTTTGTTCGTTTCCAACAAGATCTTAATTGCCTTTTTCTTCACAGATTTTAAAATAAAGCTGATGCTTGAGGGAGTTTAATGTTTGAAGAAGAAAACTGTGACCACTATCAGACACTCAGAATGAAAGCAGCTCAAATAACCAGAAGTGGAAAGGTGTGGCAAGTAGCTAAAGGTGTGACACAAAGCCAAGTGAAGCACAATGACTGAACACAAAGGTGGAAGGAAACAATATAGCAGCTGTCTACCAAGCCAATACGAAAAGGTTGAAATGTTAAACAATCAGAAAGGAATAAAGAGAGAGCTTTCATAACAGGAAAAAGAAAGTGCAAAAGAGTAAAAAAGTGCAATGACAACATAGTCCCATGCACACAGGAGGCAAAAAAAAGTTTCCAATGATAAACCATACGGACAAAGAGAAATAAACCCAATTGCAGATGGATTTCTAAGGCAACATGTAGAATCTAACCAAAAATTACAAGACAAGAAATGAATGAGGCAAATTGTTTAAAATCTCCACAAAACAAAAATGAAATAAAATAAACATTTTGGGAAAAAAAAGAAGCAAATAACATTTTCCAGCTTAACAAAAACATTCATTTTCTAAAAAGGCCACTTTCTGATGCAATTTTTCCCATTCAGCTAATGTCAACCAGCTCTAGTTATGTATTTCAGGCCCCTAGGGCAAAATATAATCTATCTGTGTTTGAAATGAGAACATCTTTGTTCAGACCTTAGGCCAACAGCAACCAAGGGACCTATCAGCGCTGTGGAGAAAAACGACACGAGGAGAACAGTAGGTGAATATTTGAGCACGTTTTGAATGTCAGATACTGCCCAAATAATCAAATATACTTGTGCCAAATAGTCACTTTCAATATCCAAAATTCATCGCGATACCTTTAAAATAATGCAGTGCATTTCCTTCCATTTCAGCTGCTACAATAGCTTCTGCTGGAGTAAGGTTAGGACCTCTTGCGATATGTAGCTATGTTGTAGCTGCAACTTGTGATCTGTAGAGCCCTTCAAAGATTTCACGGTCTTTTGCAAGCTGATCTCTAGCTGATCAGCCAAATCCCTGCACGAGAACTGTATAAGCAGTTCAGGTCCACAATGAAAGTCCACATCAGATAACCAGCTCTTGGAAAGCCTCACCCAGGTGGGACTGCCATCAGTATCTCTATGCTCACTGCCTCTGCTCTGTACGCTGCTCAGAGCAGTGGAGTTTCACCAAACCAACATTTCCTTCCAAGAATCTGCACCTGACAATGCAGCACAAAATTCCCTTTGTGCACTAAAGCACTCAGGAGAAGGGCTGCAAAGCTTGAGAACACTCTGCCATTTCAAAGCTTTGTGTCCAGGCTCCTTTTTTCTGGCTGCCACAGCTGTGATTAGATGGAAGTATCACTCTGTAATCAGAGCTGCCAAATGGATGGATCAATAGAGAGCTATCAGCAATTAGCACCGTTGTAACTGCCTGGCACATTTTTTATTTATCGAAGCAGGCAAGTCAAGATGCCTGGGGGATAAGCAGTTTCTGGCACATCAAGACATAAGAAGGAAGGGAGAAAAGGAATGGCGTTGTTCCTTTTGGAGACTACCCCCTTTCCCTCCTTCCACTGCTCTCATAGCTCCAAGGCACGTGAGCACGAGTGCATAACACATCATTACAGAAACATCTGATTCATAGCTGAGGCCAGGTGGCACAGCAGGCTAATGCATCTCTCTTCCACCTTTGGAGTCACACATAGGATGTTTGCCAATCTCAGGCTATTCCTATGTGGATTTTTGTTTGCTTCTAGACCTGTACGTTCACTTTCTTCACCCAAAGGAGTTTTCATGACTGAAAGAACTGGCAATGTCACAGGCCAGGATTTAGTACAACTGAGAATCACTAGAGGGGCAGAACTGCGAAAAACAGATATAAATCAAAGATTTGGATGCATTAGCAGAGCTACATGAAATGGCTGCAATGAGAATGGCTGAAAATATGTAAGTCCATACCGAGGAGAAAAAGAACTCTTTGGAGACCTGGGACTAGAACAAGTCCATTCAGAGCTGCGAGGTAGAAAATTGCTGTGGCCTCTGGCCAGCCGTATCACCGCTTTGTTTCACGTTCATAAGCAATAGGAAAACACCCAACATTCTAATAATGAAACAAGCCACCTTACAGCAAGAGCTAATTTTTAAAATACAGCTTTAGCTGTATGATCTATCCCAGTCGTTTTTGCACTATTGGTATTAGCTGTTTCTTGAGGCATGATTGCTTCCAGTTTTGGAATGCATCAGTGTTCAATTCAGCTTTGGAGATCATCCTAGAGGAGAAAGGCAGAATGAATTTTTTAAAAAGCCAGATAGTATTATTATTTTTACACTAGTGGTTACTATTCTTTCTCACAGGAACACTTCCCTGCTGGTAGTACCGATCCAAGCCAGCCCTCACCCTGAAGGGCAGATTATTTGTAGTCTGCACCTCATGTACAGCTGCAAGAGCTCAACCATGAAAGGAAGCAGTAGGCATTCTATGTCCCAGCTGTGGCTCTCTATCTGTCTGGTACTTCTCCCAGCTGGAGAAGTTTGGCACCACTGCACCCTGACTGAATTAACCCAAGTTCAGACAAGTCCAGGACGAGCTTTCTCAGTCCCAATAATGAGGCCATAGGGAATAATTTAGGATTCTGTCATTAGTGCAAATAAGTAACTTTTGAGTTCTTGGGGGTATTTTCAGCTCTGTTTCCATAGCTAATAAAGAGTCTATTGTGTACTGACTTGAGGCAATTTCAGCAGGATATTTCAAGTCAATCTCAGCTAAGTCCGATAACTCGCCCCACCTCCACCTCCCTTATTTACGCTCAACAACTGGACATTGCAAGTCAATGATCATTGACAATATGACACATGGATCTACAGACCTAGCAAGTCTAATACCAACTGAACTGACAGCGCTGGATCCTGGGTACAATCAGAGGAGAGACAAATGTTCCAACTGCCAATAGATGTGCCCTTGCACTGACCTCATGTGAAAAACCCTCAGCCTGCAGGAGCAGTAGAAATCAATTATAAATGTTTGGAGTGCCAAATTCTCCCTACCTTTCAGCACCATCTTCTTCTCCTTCTTCTGCTACAGGTGGGCCATTAATGAGAAACCTTTTTATACGTGTTTACACAGCAAACAAATAAAGCTTTAACGAATTAACATGATGGTGGGGTTTCTTTGTTTGCTGACAGAACCAGAGATCTCATCTCTTTTTCAAAGCCCACAGGACCGAACGTTTGAGATTTCTGATTGATTCTGTGGTTTCCTTTTCCAATCTTGTTTGCAAAAAGCTCTTGAAATTTCTCCTCTGCTTGAGAAGGGCATTTACAGTTGTCACTTTTGCCTGCTCTGAGCATCCATCCTACCCATGAACAGCTTCTCCCTGGAGTCAGAGGACACCTGATACTTTCCAAGAGAAGGTTTGCACTAAGGATCTGATCACAGAAGAGCAAAGACTTTGTAAGAGCATGCTCCAGCAGTTCTGGCCCGCTTAAATGCCCCTTCAGGCTACGCTTCAGATGACTGAGAGGAGCTCTGGCCAGACAACAGCTCACCCCAGGACGGAGTGCCACCAGCAGGCAGTTACAGCACAGCTGAGAATCAAGCCTCAGGTCTCCACACAGCTCACCCTCACTACTCCCTATACCCACAAATGTCAATTAGTAGTGAACGCAGACAGTGATCTGCTTGAAGCAAACAAAAATGATAGAACACATCCTGCAGCTCACCCAAGAACTACACTACAGCAACAATTTTGCATTAATGTGTGCCTGTGCTGCAGCTGAGACAATTGTCCTAAGGAGCAAGGAGCTCAGCTTCAGCTCCAGCACTTCATACCATGAAGCCTCCCATAAGTCACTTTGTAGAGGAGCAATTAATAGTTCAGCCATAGAAAAAGCACCGACTGTCTCACCTCTTTCATCTTCCCATAGCCAGAATCTGAGAGCAGGCAGAATGTGGGATCATCATGAGTGGGGACTGGGCAATGGGAAAAAATGCAAAGCAAGAAGAAATGTGCTCAAAATAACAGTAATAAATCTGAAAAGCACTCATTCTCCATCTACATAGTTGGTGGTATTGACAAACCATATCTTCTTTGCTTTCTCCACAATTACACTATCAACCAGACTTCTGGAAGCAATAAAAACTCTTTATCCAATATTGATACACACTGAGATTTGAAATTACTTTCAATGACAAAATGCAGGTTTGAGTGCTCTCTCAGCATCTGCTGTGTCTGAGACATCAGCATCAAAAGATGCTGCAAATGTGTCACAGTCCTTCATTATTCTCAGAATAGCAGATGATCTCTGCTGAAAGGGCACAGCGATTTGCTGGTCAGAACTTGAGCTTAAAAGGGACAAAGTACCACTGAGTTTGGGAATGGCTTGTTTCTTCAGTACAAGCTCTTCACCCATCTTCATAGTTACAGAGACACAGACCTGTAACTAATGACTGCAACAGGCTCACCAGAGGCACTGCGGAATTCGGTGCTTTAGCATCAGTGCTGAGTGGCGATTATCTTGTCTCACGAGTGTTTCCTTCGCTTAGGCAGAGACGGTTAAGTTATTTGGAGAATGCCTAAAACGCATTTTTGAGAGGGAACTGTGAGGTGATGGATTATGGGAAACTGCCAACTGTAGGCACCAGAGCCATTAGGGCTGACTCAGGTCTGATTACAGTTTTGCATAGAGTAAGGGCGCATCTGAAGAGGTGTAATTTAAAGGCTCATTGCTTGCTTCCTACCCAGCGGTGTGTGAGAAGGAAAAAACTGCTGGAGTCTGGTCCATTTGAAATCACCTGTTTGTGTTCTACCACGGAATAGTCTACAAAATCTCATAAAAGGCTAAGCAATGAAAATGATAGTCTCATTCTGAATTGCTTTAAAGAGTCCAGCAGCTGAAAAAAGAGTTGGAATTGATGGAACATTCCCTGATATTTGCTTTTTGTAACTCCTCCAGAGCTGGAAGCCTGCATTTTGTCACTCTCACTCATCTGAAGAAAACTAGATATTTTCCTGTGCCTTTCCTTATGCCATTTACATTTTGCCCTGAAAAGCTACCACAAGTACACGCATGTTGTGCAATACTACAAACCAAGGACAGGATTAGGAAAACAAATGTCTCACTTCTGTGAGATACAGGCTGCAGAGAAAGTTTTTATTTCCAGAATGACCCTTGTTTCTGGCTCCGCTTCATTACTTGGGAGCAAACTCATTCAGACACAGCAGCTAGGACTGGCAGAGTATGTTTGTCCTATTAACTTAGATGCTGGCTCTATTCTGATCCAGAGAGAGAGCTGAACAGCTGATTTAGGCTTTCTGAGTTTTCACACGTGTGGGCCAGCAGGCCCTTTAGTTTAGCAATACATCAGAAGGCAGAGAAAGATCTGGTTTTCACTCTGAAAATTCAATTCCTCACCAGGTAGTGATGAGGGCTTGGGGTGGTTTTGAGGTGTCTGCTTTGTGTTTTTACTGGTGGAGCTCTTGTTAAAGAGAGAGACAGCTATTTACTCTGTCTAGCTTCCACATCCCGGTGCCAAACAACGCCCACTTTGACAGCATCTCTTCTTTTTTTTTCCTGCCAACATCTACCTGCCAGCCTCTGCCACGTTGTTCGTATTCTTGTCTTTTTAATCCTTGAGACCTTACTTCTCTACTGTCACACACCTCGAGCAGAAGGCTGCAGGCCTCCTATGTAGATATCTCAGCCCTTAAACATATCCAGAGACTGTTTGGTCACCAGGAAAACTGCAGCTCCAAATAAAAGAAAAATGTCTTCAGTCACAAGGAGCAGTCTGAGTCCTACAGACAACAATTAAGATGCACTCTGAATCTGTGTTTTCATGAGCAAAGATGAAAAGGTCCCAAACACGGTCATTCTTAAATTCTGTACACATTTGAAATTCACTCTGGGGCAATTAGTATCCACAGGACACTGACAAAGCTCTTTGCATCCTGTCCCAACTCACATCATCTTTCTGTGATTCAAAATCCAGCCCAGGAATCTGGAAGCATTTGCTCTTTCCCCAACCAGTGTAGTACAAAGTCAGATTAATTTTCTTCCCATCAGAAAAGAAAGGCAGTTTTGAAGTCAAAACACCAATATCCTGACTGCTGAGCCAGGTCATTTGAATTTCACTTTGCAGTGCGTTCTCAGAGGTGGTCAGGAGTGTGCAGTAGCCTGGGTGACCACAGAGGTGCTGGCCTTACTGATGCCACAGAGCGGGTCTTACAGTGATGATCCTGGGAATACATAGTCTTCAGTCTCCTTTCCTAGCAATCCACTGCCTCTCTGTAGCAGGATTTTTCTAGCAGTTACAAAAGGGAGCAAGGACTATTTAGAGGTCTCTCTTTCTTTCTTTCTCTCTTTTCCCACAAAACAGTGGATTTCCTTCATTTTTTTCTAAGCTACAGACTTCATGGCTGCTGGAGGTGGCTGACTTGTGATGAGAGAAAGGAGGAGTGAGAGGGTATTTCATAGAATCATAGAATCATAGAGTTGGAAGGGACCTTTAAAGGCCATGTGATCCAACTCCCTTGCAACGAACAGGGACACCTACAGCTCCATCAGAGTGCTCACAGACTGGCTTAGCCTGGCCTTGAATGTCTTCAGGGATGGGGCATCTACCACCTCTCTGGGCAACCTCTTCCATACTGTTATCTTAAAAAACCTTTTTTCTTATATTCAATCTAAACCTCCCCTGTTTTAGTTTGAAGCCATTTCCCCTTGTCCCATCACAACAAGACCATGCTGAAGAGTCTGTCCCCTCCTTTCTCTGTACCCTCATAGGGGAGGTGCTCCATCCCTTGGATCGTTTTTGTGGCCCTCCTCTGGATACACTCCAACAGGTCCATGTCTCTCCTGAACTACGGACTCCACATTTCATCTGACTGCCATGACTTTTCCAATATCATTGAGAGCAGCTTGGTGACTACATCAGCCAATCCCCCCAGGCCTCTGGGATGTCTCTCATCAGGACCCATAGACTCATGGATGTTCAGATTCCTCAGATGGCTGCAAACCTGATCTTTGCTTACAGCGGAAGGGACACTGCTCCCCCAGTTCCCTCCTTCCGACACAAAAAGAGTTGAACTAGATGGAATTTAAAAGGTGACATTAAAAAAAAAATCTAAAAATATGCTGTGGCTGAAATCACGTGAAGCCTGCTGAGACCAAGTGGAACATGCATCTGAAGAGACTACATGAAGGGCAGAAGGGAAAAATAAAGGAAAATGAAAATAGTTTCATATGGAGGAATATCTTCCTCAAAACAACCAGAAAGGCTTGGAGCCATGGAGGAAACACCAGGCAATTTCACAGCAGTTCCTCTGGGAGATGATTGTTTTCCTGAGATTTCTAATTAATTATACATGCTAGTGAAGAGATATAATGCGGCTTTGAATAAAACAAAAAATAAAATTTTAAATGAAAAAGAGATAGAGGGAAGACAAAATGATTTTGTTAATCTAAGTTTGAACTAATTTCACTTTAATCAGAAGCTGACAGGAAAATGGCAAGCCCTGCTGCTTGTCACATTCAGCAGAGATATCCCCATTGTCTTTAACTGATAAAACATTTCACTGCTGACCTCCAGTGGGAGGAGAACATTTTGTTTAGCGCTGTCGAGTGCAGTTTCAACAGATCTCAGTACTTATTATAATCTGCTCCATGGCCATTGCTCCACGAGCCTGAACAAAAGGGAGTTGTGTGCCTAAATCCTTTTAGTTTTTTTAGGGCAGGAGACATATCCCACTTTTATAAGCTGCAATGACCTTCTCTAAGACAAGGCCAGATCAGGCAAATCTGGGCTAAAAAAGACTGTTGGGTCACTGAGACAAAGGTGAAAAATCTTTCCAGTTACTATAATTTCAAATGGTTGAATATCAGATTTCTGCCTTACAAATCTCAAGTATTCTCATCCACAGCTCTGGGTACAGTATAGAATTCACAGAAACCATCTCCATCCTCTATATGGCCTCTTCCCCTTGTTTAGACCTTCTAGAATGTAGCCAGCAGCTGGTGTTCATTTATTGAGTTTTATTTGGATATTTCCAACACAAAAAACCCCGGTTGCCCTTGACTCCAGTTATCAAAACAAAAATAGAACAGCAGAATATCCCAAGAGCCAAAAGGGTGTAGGTCCTCCCAAGCAAAACATAAAAGTCATCATATGAGCAATCCCCTCCTGTCCCTGCAAGCAGATGCACCGTGTGCTTTGCATTCTGACAGCAAATGATAATTCCAGCTATTCTGGACCAGCACTGGGAATTTCTTCCACTGCCAAGGACCCTTCTTAAAGAATGCATTCCACAGAAGCTCAAATGCCTCTGCTGAGCAGAACCATAGTAATATGAGTGCTTCTCTCTTTTCTCAAGTAGGACTTTTCGAACAACGGAAGACTTTGGCTGAGAGGTGACCTTTCAATTGAATCTGAATATAACAGGCAGGTAGTTTGGGTCCTGCAGCATACACGATACAAGCTGCTATGCAAAGGGCTACCCTCTGCATCAATGTTGATTGTACTCTTTGACCTCTTATTGATGCCCCAGAGGATGCCCTGCACCAAGTTCTAACTGAAGGAGAAAAAATATATCGTCAGAGTAGCCATTTAAAGTCAAAAATAAATGGTAACAATACCTAGCTATCATCCTTCACCATGCTGTTGTATGTTCACATGACAACAATGCAGGATAAAACATCCTTGCTAGACTAATTGTGCCATAGGTGGCAAAGACACCACATCTTCATGGCTTCCAGTCCTTTCCATTTGTACCATGGCACTCTGTCACCCACCTTCTTACTACTGGACATTTGTCGTTTAGGGGTAAGGGGCCCATTATTTTCTCTAAACACTGCACAACACCAACTCCATTGCGTGCTTGCTAGATTTTCGAGCAAGCATCTCTGAAACTCACCTCAGACTTAAAAGGATGTTACGTACTTCAAATCCCTCATTAACACTCTCATTTGCTTTGATTTTTTTCAAACATATAGAAATGGCAGGCTATAATTTCTGAATATTTTGCTGATTAGTATTGGCACATCATTTCTGCTCTCCTTTTTTTTGCACCCACCCTTCTGTGCTCTCTTGTCTATACCCATTATCTTTGAGCTACTTGGGGAAGAAGCAATCCTTCTTTTACAAATCTGCACACTGCCTAACACAGCAGAGTTCCAGCTCACAACTAATTCTCTAAGATGTTTCAGATGCCGTTGTTAACAACACCAACTTGTTTACTTGTATCTGGACTGTTAGGATGCAGTTGGCCTGTTTGTCCAAGTCTCTTTTTACAGTAAATCTAGGGACAAGAGCCATTTCTGATCTGCAGAATTTGTTTGTCTTTTCCTTCCCACTTTCCCCTGGCTGCTCTTCACCATTTGAAGCCTAGACCACATGTGCCACTGATCTGATGCCATTGACAGTTCATATATCTCTGTAAAATAAAGGCACTGAAACAAGCCAGCTTAAAACAAAGAGATCGCCTGGGACAAACTAGATATAGTGACAGTGGGATACAGTCATATAAAGAGGGAAGGACTGAAACCACCAATTAACCTCAAGTAGGTCAAAGAGCTATTGAAGGCTAACACATTCCAGTAATAGATGACAGTGGTAGAATTTAAAGCAATGACCTAAAAGAGGAAATAATTATAACACATACCTAAACTCCTGCATCAATCTGCCGTCAGAATTGTTTTAGTATCTCTTGTTTTTATCAAGCCATATTTCCATGCACAGCACTGTCTCTCAATGTGGCAGCAGAGACCTGACATCTGCATTTAAACTTAGTTCTTCCAAATGTATACAGAGTATGGAACCCAACGTAGCTGCCATTAGCTATTAAGATCATGGTTACTTGAACTTTCTTCTCACTCCCTAAAAAAAATTACTGTCTGGAAAACTGTTGCTAAGCAAAACTTCGTAGGACTCTATTTTCTGTCCTAATTAATAGCTCTCAATTTGGATCTCTGCAGAGCAGTTCTCCCAACCAGATTCCTGATGGCACAGACATTTCTCCATTCAAAACAACTTAAATCTTTCTTATTTTAGACTGCCTTTTCACTCTCCCGTTTGTATTTTTTTTTTTCTCATTTCAGATATGTGCTATATACTGGAACTCTGAGCAGTTTTTACCACCAGCTTTCTACCTCATGACACACCAAAGTTTTCAACCATTGTCTTTTGCTCAACATACAAAAATTAAAACCTACAGCGTGAGGTTTGTCTGCCTCCTGTTTGGGATTTCTAAGTTGTAACAGAATTGTGCTGTATGAACCCACATTCCACCAAGACTTGCATTGCAAGCAATGTCTGACTCTTTCTTTCTCCTGTCATGTCTCCACAGATTGAACAGCAGCTCTTCTGTGCTTTTCAAAGTTTCTTATCCATCCAGCATGTTCAGAAGAACATTACTATTGAAATGTGGTGTAGTTTCAGCTGAAGAAAAAAAAATCCTGTAAAATGTTTGGGTTTTTTTGTACTATACCTAATGTTACCTCTGGTTCTTTCAACATATGAATCAACGTTTTGTTGACAAGGCTGTCAAAAGTCCATAGGCTGAAGCAAGAAATAACCAACAGGTCTCCTCAGCCCCCAGTTCTGCTCGCTGGCTGAGTTTCTCTCAGATTACTAGCTAAGAAATTTTAAGAAAATAGTGCAAAATGTTCTGTGTCAGAGATCACAAGGGCTAGGTATCCCCTTTTCCCCTGAGCACTTTGCAGTTCATCTTTCCACCATTCACAAGCAATATCTGCTGTGTCACTGCTGGCCACTTTCCCTGTAGCTCTGTGCACAGCTCCTTATGCAGCCCTTCTCCAGGACCAATCTTACACTCAGGTCGGGAGATTTACACCAGTCTCATTGTGCACATGATGATGCCCGGCCAGTCACAGCAGGAAAGGTGACAATCTGTCTAGGTAAATCTACATTACCACAAAGAGGAGGCTGTTCATTGGCAGTCAAACACAATCGAGTTCCCTCCAAACAAAAAACATTGAGACAAAATGCTATTTCCTCTTCCCAATTATAGCGTGAATGGATTGCTAATTACCCTGCTGTTGTCCACTCCTTTCTTCTTCTCTGTAAAATGGAGTATGTTTACAATCTCTCTGTCAAACCTCCCTGCAAACCACAAGTCAGATTTACACCTGTGGAGCTCACAGCTTCATGCACTTTTCCTCAAGACTCCTTCTCCCTTCGCTTCAGATTCTGGCACCTTTCTCCCAGACTGTCCCCAGCAATTCTGAATTTGTCACGAAGAGTATTTGCTTCTCCGAGCACGGCCTCCATTACCTGTTCCACAAGACAAGCCTTCTTACACCTGATAAAGGAGTCCTGAGAGAAGGGGAGGATGCCAAGAGAGTTCCATGCAGACAGTGATGCACAAGAGCACTTCCCACAGCTCAAGAGAGGTAAAAAGAAAGTCAAGGCAAATCTAAAACTAGACTGTGTCTGCTGAAGAAAAAAAAATGCAACAGTGATTTACAGAGACTTTTTCACCAGAATTCCACATTTCCTCCTCTAGCACAGGACCAAGATAAAGAGAATTAGACAAGAGCTTCCTGAGGACAGAAGCACTCTTCTTGCAATAGCTGATAAAAGCCAGGTGTGGGCTGTCATTACCCTCTTTTGCTTTAGGAAGTCTTTTCAGTTCACCAAAGCAAAATGGCATCAGGGCTAACATACAGACACATTTTGATCATTCTGTTCAATATTTCTTTCACTGTCTGACAAATGAGATGTTACTTCTTAAAGTGTATTCTCTACTTATCAGACTGGCTTCTTGTTTCACATTGGGTTTTGCAGACACTATACTTTAAGGAGTCAGAGTATGATGGAGTGCCAGCTAATGCTTGAATAAAACAGTCTCTGAATTCTAAAGATGAAATGAAAAAAAAAAAGAAATACGTCTTGTGCAGATGAGTCAAACTTTATCCTCAAAGCGGCATACTTCCTTCTGGGAGCAAAATCCATTTGAAAGAACCTTCGATCTGCACTCCTCACAAGAGGAAGGAGATGTGACTCCAGCTTTTCTCTACAGGCATTCAGACACATATAGGGAAGCAGATTAAATTTGGATCACTGGGTACTTTGAATCAACTCTCCACATATCCTTCTTACTAGAGTACCTTGTGTAAGGTAGATTACTCCACTTGCAAAACATACTGAATTTCCTTGTAGTATTTGTTAAGTAGAATTTGAATTAATTCCCCGCCGTCTACACTAGGAACCTATTTCTGGAACTATTCACCTTATATTACCTTGTTATCAACATACTTTCTGAATGAAATTAATCCCATCTGAGATTCCAGTTGTCTACTGGAAATCTTCTTCTCCTGCATAATAAAGGGATGCATGACAAAGAGCTGGATGCACTCCTCTTGTCAAATGCAGACTCAACCAGTTATCCAGCAGTTTGACTCAATTATGTCTCCAGTCCTCCAGAAGCAGAGAGCAGGGATTAAACTGGTCCTTCCGCCTGGGTGATCAAGGACATTTCCAGTAAAGTCCAGAACTGTGGATCTGACATCTATGGGACAATCCAAGATCATAAGGTTTTCTCTTCAGCTACAGCTGTATTATTTCACAGAAACTCACAATACTTCCAACTTGATCAGTATATGGCTCATGCCTTTGCTGACACCCTTCCTTTGCTACAGGTTGCTCTAGTAAATTCTATTCCAGAGACAGTTATACTGACCTCCAATTAGAGATAATGTGATTAACTTCACATGCAGAAACTGGCAGATGTTGTTTATAAAGCCACAGGAGTTTGGCATGGGAATACTTCTTACAAGCTGCAAATTCACATGTGATCAGATCATCTATTTGAATATGAACAAAATAAAAATTACTACTGAACCTTAACTTGCTCTAGAGTTACCCTAGAAGCTACAAGAAAACAATAATAAAATGTTAATAAAACAAAAAATAGTAATTCAAAAAGTATTAAACACAGTTCTGAAAAATGCACTAGAACTCATTTTTAAAGCTACCTCTTGCTTTTCAAGCCATGGAAAATGCAAGAATCGTCAGAGGCTTGGATTACAGTTTGTAATAGTCATGGGAGAAATGAACTGGTGAGCAGGGGACAGGTGATGAGGTGAGAAATGTAGGGAGGTTCATCACAGAGCTCTGCAAGTTATCACATGGATAGCACATCTGTATACACAGATGTACACACTCTCCACAGCTATGTGTACGAGTACCTAGCAAACTACCACACTAAATATATCTGCTAATACAAAAGGAGGCTTGTAAAAGACAGAGGATTAACAACCCAGAGCAGAAATCCCAGCTCCACTGCATACAGTCTCTGAGAAAAGTCACACTGACTCCTGAGGGCCGGGTTTTCATCTCACTGGAGTCTGTGAGCTAGTTTCATTCAGATCAAATAAAGAACTGGCAGTAGAAGATGAAGTTTTGTCTTAACCTTTGCAAGCGAGACACTCAGCTGAGTTATGGGACTCTTATGAGCTATGATGCACAGGCTGAGTAGCACTAGTTTGGTTTGACCTGAATTTTTAGCAAATAAATTGTGACCCAATTTTTTTTTGTGTGCCACTTAAGTGAAAAACTTAATCTCTGATCAGTTTTGCAGAAATTGGATTGCAATGGTAGATTGTGCAAAAGGCCATGAAATCGACAAAGCCATAAATGAGAACATACAGTAAATCTAATAAAAAATCTTATTCTTGTTCATGTTACTACTAAATCTTCTGTCTCTTTTTATTTCGTAGAAGGAAGAGACAGCTTTTCAGGCTACAGGTCACTTGCCTTTTAACAATGTACATTTCTAATCTAGAGAGAGAGAGAGCATAAAGAAAGAAATAAAAAAACAGCCCCCCAAAACAATCAAATCCATCAGTCTTTTTTTTCCATATTGTCTGCTGATTTTTCACCACTTCCATGTTTTCTCACTGCGTTTAGAAAGTCACTGAAAAATGTTAATGGTCTGGTGGCAAGGCAGCCATTGGGAATGAAGAATGAGCCAGCGATGGAATGAGGGTGCGCAGCTAATGATTTCCTACACGAGCTGATTAAACATTGCCCTTCCATCTCTTGCCACCTAATTCCCTCCACTGCTGATTTATAGAGAAAAAACCCCACCATGTATGGCTCCTGCAGCTTTATTAGCCAGTAACAATTGAGCACCACAAGAGGCTTTTCCCCAGCTTCTAATTTTCTTATAATGAAGAAGAAAAAAAGTATGGAAAAAAATCACTGCTTAAGTCTTTGCTTAAAGGATTGGAGGGGAAAGGCAATGAGGGAAGTTAGACCAAAAAAACTAACAGAAATATGAAGGAGGGCACCAGGTTCAGCATTTGCGATCCTGTTTATGATGAGAGGATCATTACTTCACAGAAATCATTATCCTTTTCAAGGCACAGAAGAAGACAAGTACAAGTTCCTATAAATGGAATCTGTCTGGTGCTATTTCAGTGTGTTTAAAAATAGCTCTACACCTCATTTTCCCTAATGCAGCAATGCCTGCTGGTAGGCCTTTTCCAGTAAAAGATTTAGAGCATTTCTTGAAAGATTATGTGGAGAGGATTGGGGAAATCTGCCTTATTTCTTTATATTATTTTTATTTTCAGTTTGTCTTATTCAAAATTAGGCCCTGTTCTAGAAATAGAAGCATAAAGGCAGAACACTGAACCCAGAGAAAGCCCTGCTGCACTTCACTGCACTCCTAAGAGGAGCGGGAGAACAGATGTGGGAACCCTCTACACAACACAGGCTGTAATTTCAAGAGTTCATGAGGCATTGGGGAAAAGCTGCAGTCAACCACCACTGAGATCTCCAAGTGAATCCAGGCTGAAGGAGGAAAGTTTTCTAGTGGGACTCAATAGAAAAGGAGTTGCCACAGGTTTCTACCCTCTGGGAGGAACTAGCAGCCCATTAGTAAGGCCTGTTGGGCTTACGGCAGTTCAGTTGGTATTTGCTCTGCCAGCCATTGGGCGTCTTAGAGGATGCCTAACCAACCAACTTAGATTAAGCATCAAACTTTGTTTCAAGGAGAAAGACTGATCACATCTCAGCCTAGGTTCTCCTGCTGGCCTCAGCAGAACCAGCACTCAGACATTTCAATGCACTCAGCTGGCAGATAACTGTTCACTTTCTTTTGGTCGTGTGGGTTTTCTGCTGGCCAGACATGCCACAGAGGCAGTAAGAGTGAGACAAAAGCCAGACAGTGAAGGAGGACAGGCAGAGATGTGCAGCCAGGATGAGCAGAAGTTAGCTTGGGAACCATCTTTGGATCAGTAACCATCTATCTCAGGAATGCAGGAAATGACATACTAGATCAAGCCCATACGTATCTCTGACATCAATCAGTACGAGGGATTTGAGAGAGAAATGCAAGACACCTCCTTTAGTAAAAGATTATTTCATCTGCCCTGCTAATTTTTTTTCTTTAATTCCATTAACAGCAGTCTGTGCCTCCACTGGGAAGTTAAGTTCCTTCCTATTCCTTATGTATCATAAAAGCTGTAGGTAAAATCTTACTATTCTCATTCTGTGAACATTTTAGAGACACTACAGCGACAGCCACCTCCTGAACCGAAGTGAAAGGTGTGGCTTTCACAGGTCAGTGTACAGCCATTGCAAGCGAGTAAACATCAGCCAAGTTGGTTGAATTCAAGCTCTGTATTTCATTATGAGTTTGGTGGACTTTCAGCCAGAGCTGAGGGAATATTTCTTAAAAGTTTGTGCAGAATCACACCATGGTGCCTAAGCAGGGGTAATAGAATGCAGGGAGAAGATGCAAAGCAGGGAGGCAGAGTGGGTGAGAGTGCAGGCTGGAAAGCTAGGCTGGCTGTTCTCACTGGTACAGCGAACACAGTGGGGACAAGTGGCTGCTTCTGTAATACGGCACATCCCAGCCCCTTCCTCAGCTACAGAAAGCCTAGCTTTCCCCTGTGCTGACACAAAGAAAAGAAACAGGGAGGCCAGCAGCCTAGTTTTTCCCAGCAACCTCCAGCCCCCAGTAACTGCTGTGCTGCCTATGGCTAGAGTTGGTCTCCAATTTCCTGAAACTTTCAGTTTAAAGAGATGGATTTTTGAGTATGCAGCATATGGAAAACATAAGATCATCTGAAACCAATCAATGCCTTGTTGCATTTGACGATAATAAAAATTTTAAAAAATCACATTCACATAGAAGCAAATCTCCAGGATCAGATTTTGCATCTCCTTGAGGTTTGAAGCCCAGCAGTGACCATTGCACCAACCGAGGACATTTTCTAAGTTTTTCAGTTTCTTGTAGAAAGCCTTTGTATCTGCATTACATCCAGTACAAGGACTTCAGCTTGGCCAGGACTTTATATGTCATGGCTACAAAAACAGTGACGAAACCAATGAGCCAGATCCTCAACAGGGAGAGATTATGAAATCCTACAGAGCTATTTAAACTAGACATGAGTCTGGGCTAATGATTTCGTGAAATCAATACTGAGCTGTAATTGAAGACCAATTCAAGAAGAAAGGTAGACTTTTCTTCTGATTTCCCTCTTGAGGTCAATTGAACATATCTATTGGAATTTTCAAAGGCAAGAGAAACAGTGTTGGCCTACCTATCTCCTCAGTCATGGCTGCCAAAAAGTAGTCACCTATATCCACATATATTTTTTAATTCTTCTAACTCTC
Organism: Penelope pileata; assembly: GCA_013396635.1. Taxonomy (NCBI): domain Eukaryota; kingdom Metazoa; phylum Chordata; class Aves; order Galliformes; family Cracidae; genus Penelope; species Penelope pileata. The sequence goes on along the minus strand of WBMW01002474.1, from coordinate 6,845 downwards.
CACACACACATCTTTTTCTTTTCTTGGAACAGACACTGACACCAGAGTCCATCATTCTGCAGAAACATTTCCCAGTCTGCTTTCTCTTCCCCAGACAGATAAACAGATGATGCAATTTCCCTGCCATCATCTCAGAATGAAAAGCTTTTGATAAATCTCAAATTGCAAAAGCATTTTTCCCTCTCATTCTTCCTGACTTGTGTATTGAGAGTATGCTGCAGCGGAACAAAATCCAAGAGCAAGAAAAGAAAGTGTATGCGTAGAGGAGAAACAATGATTTAAACAACAGAAAGGGCACAGACAGATTTCCCTAGAGTTCAAAAATTCATGTTGACCAAAAGGTCATCTTGGCATAGAAAGAAAATGGAAAAGTTCTAAGAGGAAGTCAACAAAGAAACTGCTTTGCATGGAGATACAAATTCCACTAATAATTACCCATTGAAGTAAAAAGTGCTAAACTGTTCTATGACAAAAGACTTGTTCTTCATGCACTGTATGCATACACTTCAGGGAATCATGAATTCAGAGAGCAATCTTTCTTTTTATATTTATACAATGTCAAAGTATGATGGCCCAAAATCTTAATTGGGGTCTGGAGGCCCTATCATAATAATAATAATAATAGGAGCTATTTAAATTCCTGCAAATAACATATATTAGCGTGAGTCAATCAACAGCCTGCTCAGCTGTATAGCAACAGGCTGTGTGTGCAAAGGTAAAAAGAAGAAATGCATGATATACTTTCCTGGATCCAGTCCTACTCCCACTGAGGCTAAGAGCAGAACTCATGTTGACTTCTCTTATAGCATAACAGTGTTTATAAGAAGGAAGTATTATTTCCCTGTTGACAGTCTTTGGGCAATGCCATAAATAAAAGCTTTGTATTCTCTTTTATGCCTTTTACCCTGGTGCCCAGAAAATGCAGCTCATGGATTTACAGTGTGTACAAGACAGGTGAAACAGTTCTGACACAGAATGGCACAAGCCCATAATTCAGGTTATTTACAAGTGACCATCCAAATGACAGGGGAACAATTTGCACCAGAAAATTTCATGCACAAAGTAAGGCAAGAAAACCTTACTTTCTTATTTACAATTGTGTAGAGGTTTAAGCAAGCTAGTCAAAACTCCAAATCTCATCAAATTAGAATGTACAACTACCAGGACTCCCCACTTCGAAACACATATTTCGTAACAAATGACACATTCTGCATTACTAATACTGAAGTGATATGAAAAAGAAAAAGATAAAAAAAAAAAAAAAAAAGGACTTTCCAAAAGGATTTGTGTCAATAAAATACTTTTTGGAGGTGGATTGGTGGAAACTTCTTTGATTTCCTGAAAAAGATCTATTTTACTAAAGCTGTGTTTTCTCATGGAAAATGGTTTCAATTACATTTTCCTGAATGGCAATATGTCATACCCCATATGCAAGCTGCAGCAAAGCACTGGTGATTCCCATGCTTGCTTAGATATTTATGGCATCATTTATAGCTACTCCATTATGGTGAGAAATATTTTTACTTCATCCTTTAGATACCGCTCAACAGGGTCTAGACAGCTGACAAATGAAAAATTGGAGGTAGTCTGTGCAAACACCTAGCATCCTTTTAGGACGCATTTTAATCACCTGGCTGCCCCGCTTCCTCAGGCCTGTGTGCTGCACAGGGTTTCCAGTAATCATTAAAACCGCAGTGCTAATCTGTAAAACAGAAAATCTCCTGTGACAGGGATGACAAATATCAGTTGTGTCAAAACCCAATGCAACTAGCACTATGTAAATCCTAGCCTAGATTTCTAATATGTCTTCGGAAAGTATTTTGATCATCATGTATCCTTTATATTGTTTGATGAGAAATATTATGCTGTTACTTTCATGATTTTTACATCTATGCCAATTTACAGAAGATGCAGTGTTGTCTTCTGCTGTCCTCAAAGATCCTGTACATCAGCTAGTCTTGCAGTCCTGGGTTATACAGAGAAAAGTCTGTAAAAAAAACAGATTACCAATTCTTCCTTGGCTAAAATTGCCATGAAGCACTATGATAATGTTTATTACTTACGGAGGTTTCAGAAAACACTGCGTTCACAAGTGACTGCTGCCCTTCCATTCGTGCCTTACAAGGACATCAGTTAAAGGTCTCTGTTGCTGTCACCAGGATTCTGCTGGCCTGGCTTGAGACACCCTGACAGCTGAGTCAGTCTCCTCAGCAGAAATCCTACATGTGTTTCTATTTCTCATGTAAGTGTTACCTGTGGAACAGATCTTTCTTCTCCCTTTTCTCCTCCTTTATTCTTTAATCATTAACCTCCAGGAAAAGTCTGGATCAGCCTTAAGTATGGAGCAAAGTTAGATGGCTGGAGCTCAGCTGATATGAACCGTACGCTCTTGGCTGTTATCTTTTTGGAGGGAGACCCTTGCATGGCAGCATATTCAATGAGAAGGTAGATTTCACAAAATCATGTGTAAGGTTTTAGATACCTTAATTCTCCTAGTTTTATCTCTCACATGTACTGAAAGAATAAACGTGCCCTATATTCATACTGTCTCAGGTATAGGAGGATAAGATATGGTAGGCAAAGAAGAGGAAGTCCACAAGAGTTTCCAGCAAAAAGAAGCAGAGTATTAATATAGCATCTTTCTTTTTACTGTCCCACAAATGAAACATTTATTCCTTCCACTACCTGGTTAACTAGACCGTTCTTTTGCTTGGTATATTTCTCACTGTCCAAAAAAATCTCTCTGCAAAGACCAGACAACAGAGGCATCAGGAGTGGTAAGCACAGCTCCTCACTTTAAGTTAACTGGCTTTCATATAGCTTGGGCTAGCAGTAACTAAAAATAATTAGAAATTACACCAATCAGTTCAAAATATCGGCATATATGAGAGAAAAAAGAACAGCCTTAAAACACCTCACTGTAGAGGCCAAGATTTATTATTCCAATTTTTACAGACAGCAAAACCAAAGCACAAAGATGTAAGAGCTGGTACTGTAGGCACTTTATGAAAAATGCAAGAGTTGCTGGCTCCCAGCCATTGGATCTGGGGGAGAGCTCAGCCTAGAACAGCCCATTAGTTTCATAAATGATCGTTGTCATGTAGTTTTAGTAGCATTCTTTAAATGGATAAGGTTTTTAAGAAGTTTCACAAGAGGCAGGACTAGCAAAGCCTGAGTTCGTATGAATTCATCTATAACCCACTTTATGGGTCTGCAACAGCCCCACTTCCCCAGTAACATCCTCCATGTACACAAAAACATTGGAGCAAGTCCGAAAGAACGTGTAGGTTGACTAAAACTAGTATGCCAACTGGCCAGTCAGTCCATGGCTGCACACAGGAGATACATCAGCTGAGCTCTTGCCTTTCTCACGCCAGTGATGATGTGACCTGAGTCTCTCTGCCCTATTCTAACAACTGTTTTCAAAACACTTTTAGAATCTTAATTAGACTTACCCCCTCTTCCACATTTGTTTGCAACTGGCTAATGGATTCAAATGTTATCAGGGAAAGAGAAACAGCGTTATCACTAGGATTTTTTTTAAGGAAATAAAGTGATTTGCAGTACTGCTGACATTTACCAGTAGTTCTGCTGGCTAGATAACGTGAACAGTCAGTGAAAACAAAGGATCGGTTATATTCTGCCTTCTGAAACGGGTTAATAAGAGTCATGTTTGAAGACAAAGTGGTTCTGTTCTGTAGCAAGAATGGAGCCTTTTCTATCTTCAACTTCTACCTTAATTAATGTTTGATCAAGTAATAACACCAGATTCATCAACATTTCTCTTAATTTAAATAAACATACAGAACTCCAAACGACCGCTACATGTATGTAGCTAGAACATGTCTGTTAAAACACGGCAGGAGAAAGAGGTCATAAGAAGAATGCATTGGAAACAAGTGATGCATTAGAATCAGTACAATGACGAGGACAACTCGATGCATAGAACTTTCTACCTACAATCACAGAGCCAGCCCAAGGGTTGGCCTTATTCCTTTTAGATTCGGGACTTGGGATTTCTTTTCGCTATCTAGCCTGGATCTACGGCTTGAGATATTAAAGCCAAACCAGAAAGACTGATGTTCCTGCATTCTACTGTCATTTACTAAGTTTTTCTGAAACTGTGAAACACTCCCATTTTATCTATTCTGTGATCATAACCCTCAGCTGCTCATTAGTTAGGAAGGCCACTAGAAAACAAATATTTCTGCCAGATTCCACTATGCACCGAGTTCTCCCAGTGCTCAGAGAGAAAGCTAGCTTAAACTTCAGTGACTTGCCTCTGATACTTAGTAGGTAAAGGCTTGTGTATATAGAACAGTATTCTTGCAATTATTTTGCAGTAGAGTTTAGCAACCTAACGAAGCAATGAAAATCACTAGGGTAGATAATGTGCAGACATGGAGAACTTTGACACAGGAGTAATGGTCTGTAGGGAAACGTCCTGTGCTGTACATACGCATGAATTTTTACCCCTTTATAGCACATGAAAGGTACTCTCTTTCACTAACAGTAAGTCATTTCATATGATCTCACCTGCACTAACACAACACTTTGGTCATCATGAAGCAGTGGATGTGTTGTGATCAGCTGCACTGTGTTTGTGTCAAATAATAAAATTTAGTATCTTTTCTCAAGCTCCCAAGGAGATTTCCTGAGCATCATGCATCTAATTTAGCTTTTGGCAAGTGAATACAGGCAAAGGAAATCCAGTTTTGATTAAGACTGGTAAACCAGTATGTGCAACTCGTTAAGAGTATGATCTCATGCTTTCTTATGAACCAGTTGAGTTTGAATCTGGATGACAAAAAGGCCTCTAAGGAAAGCCCAGATGTTGGAAAGAACTAGTAATTAATAGAGAATGCCCTTCCTTGTTAGCCTGTACTGAACCAGCGTCCAACCCGTAGCTATCTTTTGGATAAGACATAAAATCAAGGTCTTGATTACCCTGTCCTTTCTTTCAAGCGTATTTTTTTTAAAAAAATCCAATATTCTGGCCCAATTCCAGCGAAGATTACATTATGCCTGCATAAAATACTGCCGTTGTTTCTCCCTTTGCCTGTTAACAAATTTGATGTTGTTCTTGCTGGAGCAGAGCAGTTGCTGTGTTCCACCCCAGAAGTGTTGCATTTCAACAGGGAGCGAACAATCTCTTCGTACGCTGTGAGAAAAGCCCTCTGGGATTCTTTCGAATGAAAGGAGCTAAATAAATCTCAGTTATTGCTATTATGACTTTCTCCAGCATTTATCCACAGAATAAATGGATAGGTAAGTTGATTTTCAGGCTACTCTTCATTATTTGCTGAACAAAACTACCTGAAAGTGCTTCTCTATTACTTACACAAAATTTAATTTGGTGACTAATAGACCCAGGCAACTAAAGCAGGCAAAAGTCTATAATCAACATAAGCAGACCTGTATTTATTAGGTAGTAACTGGGGACTCCCAGGCACACAAATGTTCTGTGAACTTTCCAAATAGCGTATCAGGCTTTTCTAAGTTTCCCAGGACTCATCTGAACTCACAGAATTTTCCTTCCTCTGTAACTGACATTCACGTGGCTAGATTCTAGTCCCCACCTCAGCCACTTTGAAATACAAGAAGAAATCCACTGCTGGCTTCTTTCATACCTGGCTGCCCATTCTTAGAGCTTTCCCATAATGCAAAAAGTCTAAAAAAAAATAGCTGGTACATCCAGGATGTCTTTACGGCCTCTGTTGCTTAGCTACCAGAAAGGTCCTACGTGGCTACTGATAGCAGGCACAAATATGAGCAGCTTGACAGTGCTTTTCTTTGCTCTGGGGGCCTGCTGAAACCATTCCTCACTTTGTTGGTGCTTTATTTGTATTTCACTGGACTTACTTCTCACTCCTCCCACTGGTTCCATTTCTCAAATGCAAACCAATACAAAATCTAACCACAGATAGCCCAGGTCTAACTGCAGAAGCTTTGATCTTTGAGACCATTCAGAGGCAAATAAACACATTCCTTATGCTTCAGGAGAGGAGTTGAGAGCACAAAGCAGGGAAGGATTGTGTTTTCACTACTTCTCACACCTTGTCCCAGTAAAGTAAACAGTAGGAACATTCCAAAACCAGAGCAATCTAGGTTTCTGTACAGTGGGATCAGATTACCATAGATTCAACATCGGCCTTCTGCCAGACCGTGGGTAGTCATCCTTTCCCAGCTATTTCATGTCTAGCACAGAAGTGTTTATGAAAGATTGGAGGATGCAGCTGACTGTAACACCAGGGTAATCTGATTCCCTGAATAGACAAAAAGTCTACTCTGACCCAATGATCTTCTGTGGGAAAAGATGCTAAGAGTGACTGCTCAGGAGAGATGCTTTCAGATCAGGTTGCTTACTGCAGAATCACAAGATGAATCTCTAAGGAAATGATTTTTCTGCTACCTGATGATCATTCATTACATCCCTCACGGACAAGCCTTCCTGACTGAGTCTGTCCTTTCATATACTCATTCTAGCACCTTCTGATAATTCAGGAATCCCAAGAAAATCCATACTAATAATCCATGGATGACTTACTCTTCCACATTAGATGCTCAGATAATCTGGCATGGGGATACACAGACACCTAAAGGATAACTCTTTTGTATTCATCCTGAATACACTCGAATGGCTGAAATACTGCAACAATTCTCAAAGGTCTGGTGGACCCTTGCACTGTAATACTTTAGAGCATCTCTCATAAATCCTTGCTGCAGAAACAATATACTAATAATTGCAATGCTTATTCTACAAGGGCCTGTCTGTAGCTCAGTTACTGAGTCAGGTCAGGTAGTTATCTATATTGATTAAAGACCCTGTGAAACTTCACTAATTA
>WBMW01002473.1:116332-147918 GCA_013396635.1 Penelope pileata | reverse complement strand
GGGTATAGTTTAGGCTAATTCTTAAGAACAAGNGTCAGCATTTCTGAAGGGTGCCAGGAGGGGTACCAGCTAACTGGCTCTGCGATTTGAATCTTGACAAGCTCAAACATTATTCAAAAAGAAAAAGAAAAAGAAAAAAGAAAGAAAAAAGACAATGCTTAAACCTACCTTAAAAGAGAAATTAGACAAAGAGGAGAGGAGAATCAGGAAGAGTTAGCCAAGTAGTAACCAGGTGCGGGACATTCAGCAGCATCAGATAAGTTATAGGTTGTAAGCCCTGAAGTACTCAATCAATGAGAAACCAGGGCAGCGGGCGTCGCAGTCAGGTTTAGAAAATATAAGCTGCTGCACATTTTTGCTTGGTGTGCCTACCTGCTAAGTCACTCACTTTGCAAAGCATCAATAACGGGTAATTCACCAAATACTCTGCCTGAGCCTAAGTCATTGGCTGTCAAGTTTTTCTAACATCTTCCCTGGCACAGGCATGAGGCTCACTGGCCTATAGTTACCCAGGGCCTGCTTTCTCCCTTTCTTGAAAATGAGAGTGATGTTTCACTTTTTCCAGTCTCTGGGAACTTTGCTTGACAGCCACAACTTTTCAAATATGATGGTGGGTGGCTTGGCAACCATACCAGCCAGTTCCTTCAGAACGCTGGGGTGTGTGTTGTCCAGCACCATGGACTTGTACACACTGAGCCTCGTGAGGTGGTCTTGGAATTGTTCCACACTTACAGTGAAAGGGATTTTGTTCTCCTGTCCCCAGCCTAGAGGTTTAGGTATACAAGAAGCTTGAGAGGCCTGACTGCCGGTGAAGACCAAGGCAAAGAGTTTGTTAAGTACCTCAGCCTTCTCCACGTCTGAGGAAGACAGTTCTCCCTTATCTATCAGAAGAGATACACTCTCCTTTGCCTGTCTCTTCTGACCAATGTTTATAAAGAAACCCTTCTTAATATTTTTCACATCCCTCACCAAATTCATTTTCATCTGTGCCTTGGCTTTCCTGATCCCATCTCTGCACATCTGGACAGCATCTCTGTATTCTTCCCAGGACACCCATCCCTGCTTGCACTGCTTGCACTTTTACTTCTTATCCCTCAGCTTCACCAGTATGTCTTTTCTCAGCCATGCTGTTTTCCTACCTCCTCTGCTTGATTTCTTGTGCTGGAGGATGGAGAATTTTTGTGCTCTCAGAAAGCTGTCCCTAAAGAGCTGCCAGTTGTGTTCCATTTCTATGTCCCCAAGGACAGTTTTCCCAGGGATCTCTTCCAACAATTCCTTAAACATCTGGAATTTTGCTCTCCTGAAGTTCAGGGTCCTGACTCTGCTCTTTGCCAGGACCATATTCCTTGAGATCATGAACTTGACCAAGGAATGGTTGCTACAGCCCAGACTGCCCACAATCTTAACCTCTTTAATCTCCTCTGCACTGGTGAGCACCAGGTCCAGTAATGCTTCACCTCCTGTTGGTCTGTCCAATATATGGACCAGAATGTTATTCTTAACGGACTCCAGAAGTCTCCTGGACTGTTTGCAGTCCACCATGTTGCTTTCTCAGCAGATATCCAGGTGGTTGAAATCCCCCATCAAGATGAGGGCCTGTGAGTACAATACCTCTTGTAGCTGAAGCAAGAAGGCCTCATCAGCAGGCTCCCATTGATCAGGTGGCCTTAGTAGACCCTGACCGCCAGCTGTCCTTTATTGGCCTGGTCCTTGATTTTAACCCATAAGCTCTCGATCTGTTTGTGACTATTTCTCAGAGGGAGCTCCTCACAGTCTATCCACTTCTTAACGCAGAGGGCAACTCTCCTATCCCTCCTACCTTGCCTATCCCTTCTAAAAAGCTCCCCTCATCTACTCAGCTGGTGATGACATTGTAGAAGGCTATCAGGTTTGTCAAGCATGATTTCCCCTTGATGTTGACTCCTCTTGATAACCTTCTTCTCTTCCAATTGCTTAGAGATGGCATCCAGAGCAAGTTGTTCCATTGTCTTTCCAGGGACAGAGGTGAGGCTGACTGGCCTGCAGTTTCGCAGGTTTTCCTTCTTGCCCTTTTTGAAGACTGGAGTGACACTGGCTGTCCTCCAGTCTTCAGGCACCTCTCCCATTTCTCCAAGACCTTTCAGAGATGATAGAGTGGTTCAGCAATCGCCTCTGCCACCTCCCTCAGCACACATAGGTGCTTCCCATTGGGGCCCATGGATCTGTGCATGTTGATTTTGGCTAGATGCTCTCTGACCATCTCCACCCCGACCAAAGGGAAGCCTTCCATTCCCCAGACTCTCTCTTTTATCTCCAGGATCCGGGATTCTCAAGGGGCAGTCTTTGTGGATGAGATTGAACCAAAGAAGGCATTCGGTGTCTCTGCCTTCTCAGTGTCCCCTGTTACCAGAGCACTCAGCTCATTTAGTAGCAGGCCCACATTTTCCCTAGTCTTCCTTTTACTGTTGACTTACGTAAAAAAAACCCTTTCTTTCTATCCTTTAACTCCTTTGCCAGAATAAATTTCAAGCAGGCCTTAGCCTTCCTTGTTGCATCCCTACAGGCCCTGACAGCATTCCTATACTCTTCCCAAGTGGACAGGCCCTTTTTCCACATTTTGCGGACCTTCTTCTCCCCTTTGAGTTTATCCATGAGCTCCTTGCTCATTCATGCAGGTCTCCTGCCACCTTTCCCTGATTTCTTACTCTTAGGGATGCCCCAATCTTGAGCTTGGAGGAAAACATACTTAAGTGTTGACCAACTCTCACAGCCCCCCTTACCTTCTAACACAGGATACCTCCAAGTAGATCCTTTAAAGGGTCAAAGTTAGCTCTCCTAAAGACCAGGGTAGCAATCCTACTTATTGCTTTACTTCTTTCACACAAGATCCTGAACTCTACCAGCTCATGATCGCTGCATCCCAAGCTGCCCCTAACCTTCACATCCCCAACCAGCTCTTCCTTGTTAGTAAGAACAAGGTCCAGCAGCTCAACTCTCCTCATCATTTCCTCCACCACCTGTGTCAGAAAGTTACCTTCAACGGATTGCAGGAACCTCTTGGACTACATGTGCCTGGCCATGTTGCTTATCCAACAAATATCAGGATAGTTGAAGTCCCCCATAAGAACCTGTGATCTTCCAGCTGTTTGTAGAAGGCCTCACCAACTTCCTCATCCTGATGAGGCAGCCTGTAGTACACACCTACAACAGTGTCACCCATATTAGCCCACCTCTTAATGCTCACCCACAAGCTCTCCACTTGTTCATCATTCACACCCAGGTGGAGCTCAATACGTTCTAGTTGCTCTCTCACATGTAGAGCAACTCCACCACATCACCTTGTCAACTTGTCTTTCCTAAAAAGGACATAGCCATCCATGACAGCATTCCAGTCGTGTGAGCTGTCTCCATGATCACAATGAGATCGTGGCGTTGTGACTGCACATAGATCTCTAATTCTTCCTGTTTAATTCCCATGCTGCATGTGTTGGTATACTGGCACTTTAGGAAAGCAAAGAGTGCAGGTATCCCTAGAGGAATGCAAGATTTCACATAGGTATACTTACTCGTGAGGTGGTTCGCCTTCTGGCTTTTGTCATTACAGCTAAAGAACATTTGTAATTCTTATGGTTGTCTTGGCTCATGCCCCAGTGGATTGCAATGGCATGAGCATTGCCATAGTGGACCCTGCCCCGCAATTCCTCCAGTTTAAAGCACCCATCGCTATGTTAACCAGCCTGTTCCCAAAAATTGCTCTGCCCCTTCTAGACAGGTGGATCCTATCTCTCCCTAACACATTATAATCTTCATAGAAGGTCTTATTATCATAAAACCCAAAACCCTCACAATGACATCAGCCACGTAGCCAGAAGCTGATGTGTATTGTATGTCTCTTCCTGGCTTCCTTCTTTCCTCCAACCAGTAAAATGGAGGAGAAACCCCTGTAAGTACTGGAAGGCCACAGTGAGGTCTACCTGGAGCTTTCTCTTCTCCCAGGCTCAATAATCTCAGCCCTCAGCCATTCTTCATAGGAGAGAGACACCAGCCCTCTGATCATCTTCATGGCCCTCCTCTGGACCCACTCAAATGACTCTGTCTTTCTTGTACTGGGGGTCCCTGGACGCAGTACTCCAGATGGGGCTTCATGAGGGCAGAGTGGAGGAGGACAGTCACCTCCTCTAACCCTAAGCCTAACCACTACCTCTAACCCCAAACTCTAAACTCTAAGTCTACCCCTAACCTTAATATCTTAACGCTAACCCTAACTATAACCCCTCCCTGAGCAGCTGTGTTGCTAGCCATTACTAATCTTAAGCCTGAACACTAACCCTAACCCTAATAAACCTAACGCAAACACCCAACCCTAAACCTTCACCTTAATGTTAAATCTAACTTTAATTATAAACATAAATCATAACCCTAACCTTAAACACTGAATCCTAACCCACAACCCTAACGTGGATCCCTAGATTTATACCTCATCCTAGCCCCTAATCTAAACCTTAATCCTAACCCAAACCCTAACCATGATTGTGGTATTTGTAATCCTTGCTAGCCTTATCCATAACCCTAACCCCAAACTCTTATCCTAACTCTAAGTAACTCTAACCTTAAACAACTCATTCTTCAGCTGCTCATTTTCTCCATAATTCACAAGCTCAGGTTACCTGTTTAAGTAACATGTAAAAAATGGCAAACCTTGAATAAATGCAAATATATAAATAAATAAATAAATAATCGATGTAGTGTTTTCAGTTTTGTTTCTCTCTTTTTACTTATAAAATTTTATTTAGGAACTCAAACAAAAATTAGGAAATTCCTTACAGGAAAGGTGGTTTTGAATTTCTTTACGAGAAAAAATATTGTTGCTTGTTAAAAAAAAAAGGGAGATTCTTGTTACAGTAATGAGATGGATCAGATGAATTTTACAAACACGTCACTCTTATGCTACACTTCATGTCTTTGGTGTCAATATAGAATATTTTTGCCTGTAAAAGCTTCCAGCAGAACTCTTAAGTTCAATGTGTTGGTGTAGGGAAAATGCTAGGTAATGGCCTGAATCTGTGACTAAGCACCTGGCTGTGGCTGGACTGGGGAACATAGGCAAATTGTTTGCACCTGTGCTCCCCATGTGACTGGAAGGGGTGGACCCATAGCGGATCTGCCCTGGGCTCATTTAAGAGCCAGCCACAAAGCAGAGCATCTGTCTTTCAGAGATCAGCTACTCCTTAGAGAAGTATCAGGTTGGTGGGAAATTACTGCTTGTTGGTTATGTACATTAAAACTTTTGTGAAATTTTGGTTTTTTATTAAACCCTCAGATACTTTGCCTGGGATTGTGAAAAATCTGTCTGAAACAATTTTGCTGCTTCATTTGCAGAAGAGTTGGTATGCTACATATATTATATTGTAGTAAGTCTCCCACTGGTTTAAAATGATGCTTTTTTGCTTTGAGTTGATAATAAAAGGCTTGTGTTCTGTATGATGCTCTGTCACGGGACATAGTATACAACAAAAACTAAACAACCTTTGTGGTGTGTGCTTCAGAAGTCAGTTTCGTCTCCTTTCCACTTAACAATATATATAAAAAGTTCTTCAAACCAAAAATATTTCCCCACATAAAAGAACTTTTAGGAAAAACTAGTAAGGAAAGTATGTGCTTTTTTTTCTGGTAATATGTTCAATTTTTTTAATGGAAAAAAATATTAATGTGTTTTGATTTGTAAAGAATGTTTTCATTATATTTCTTCAGACAGTACCATCTTGCTTCACAGATTGTCATGACAAAGCTGAAGTTGGAGCAGTATTGAGTTTAATTTTAGAATCATAGTTCCTCAGATGTCACAATGCAAGAAAGCTTCCATGCACAATTAGAAAGAAAAACAGGAAAATTTGAGCGTTACAGGCTAGCCATTATCTTTCCAAATATGAGTATTTAATGACAAGAAACGGGATTCTTGAGGTGTTATGTATCTTCATATCTTGATATTGTGTCAGGTCAATAAATGTCCAGCTATTGCCTCATTATTGCCTGGCAATCAGCAGATAAATTTTCTGATATATTCCTATTGGAATACATACTTTGGATATGGCAGGACTGGCTTTAATTTTTACAGCCACCTAAGTACAGTGTGTATGTATATAGGTTGATATTAGATAATGAATACTGAGATGTCCGTGATCGAATATATATAGTAACCCATCTGTGAAAGCTCTGGATTTAATACTGAATCACCAGCTATTAAACAGATGACTTTGTATTCCTGTCTCTACTGTACATTGTTTTTCTGACTGAGAACAAACTATACTAGAGAATATTTTTCATGAAAATACAGGAAATGGCAATGCATACTGAACCTATTTCTTCCAAAATGAGATAATTTTCTATTACTTAATTTTCTATTACTTAATTATCCTCTCACAATCAGGGCTGAAATACTCTGCTACCAGATCATAATTGTAGTGACTTCTTCATCAGGCCAGTGCTCTGTTCTGGTATTCTGCTCCTTGCTTCCTATATTCAGAGGTCAAGATAATCCAAGTAAGCAACAGCTGTGAGAGAAAAATAAGAGGAAGTGAAACAGCTTCTTTGGTGGTTGATGACTCAAAACTGTATACTGCTGTCAAATGAAGGTTTGCAGCAGCTCTCAGTGTGAGTTGTCCAGAAATATTGTGACAGGCAGCACGCACTGGAATATGAATGTCTCTGATGAGACCACTCCCATTTTTTTGGATTTCCTGGGCATGAAAGGAAAGAAAACAAAATTACAGTTTCTAAGTAAAGTGGGAACCACAAGACCTTGAGAATAACACTGCAAGTATTGGATGTATTTTAGTTCATTTTCTAACTGTCTGGAAGAATAACTAGTCATATTAGAGAAAGTCATAAGTCTCCACTCTGACAGCAGAGAAGCTCTCTGTAACAGAAGTTGGAATTTTGATTCTTTCTCAGCTGAGGAGACTTCTTAACTTATCTGTAAGATCAGTAGTTATCAGCCTGACACACAGATAAGTATAAGCCAGGGCGTTCTCTTTGAAGAACTTTTAGGTTTTCTAGTGCAAAGTTAGGTGAAGACTAAACATCTCTTGGATAGTTGCTTGCAATTGCAGTTTAAGAGACAAATCGTAGTTCAGTTACTCTTCCAGTTCCTATGAATAAACTTGTGATAAGCTACAAGTAGCTAGTGTTACTCAAGGTGTTGTATGTTGACTCAGTCTACCAGCTGTGCTTTACTCTCAGAACCTCATAGCTGACTTCATTTCTACAACCACAAATTGTTTAAAACTTACATTAATAGTTTTAATTATGACTACTTGATCTGCCTCCTTGGCTGCTTTCTCTGCAATTTTGACGGTCTCGTTGTCCCAGTCAACAAAGTCCACAGCCATCATTCCTTCCACTGCACTGGGAAGACAGTGAGACGCAATAGGTAAGAAGACAAACAATGAGAAAAAAAGAGGAAAAAGGAAAGAAAGACAAAAAAGTAGAGATTTTCAAGGTGTTACAGTTGATAGATCCCTGTAACAGGGGAGTTCAACTTCACGGATCCAGCTACATGGATATACCTTCCCTACGACCATTTCATTTTCATTCTCTTTTCCATTTACCATTCTTAATAGATACATTTTTCTCTGCTGCTTCCAGAAATAAGTTGACTTGGGACTCACTCTGAGGCCTCCTGTTTGAGTGTGTGCGCAACATACAAAATGTCAGGGTAGCCCATACAACTGGAGATATTGTTACGTGGGTAGTAGAAGAGGAATGTGAGACACATCTCATTCCTGGTGCTTAGCCCACCCTGCAAAGACACAACGATGACTCAGAAGCATATTGAGACTCAACGGGAAGATAATTTCTCCTCAGTAAAGTGCTCGTTTACAGCTCATGCAGATCCTACATGGTAAGAAAAGAATTTTTTTAGTTCCCTTGTCATTTAGAACCAAAGGATCCGCTCAACAGTTTGATAAATAGGTTGCTCTGTAGTTGTATAGCTTCAATCTACTTGTTCTGTCTTTCAGGATGGCTACTATATTTGTATTTCAATCTATATCAAAGTCTGCAATATTACGAAATTCATCTGAAACATCATCCAGTACAGAATTTTTCATTTGGTCTCCTCTGCATCGCACATGTTCTAAAATAAGTCAGTTATGAAGCTAGAGTAGGACAATAATTTTTTACATGTTATGTTCTGCAAAAATGTATAATGAGATCTGAACAAGAATGTCTAAAAATGTCTTCATGTTTTGAGAAGTCTAATCTGGCAGCTGGATCTAGTTTGGTTCAGTTTCTGTACTTCACCTAACCTGTCTACTAAACCCAATTGTTCAATGGTTGGAAACCAACTCAGCTGCAAGTTTTTCTAATTGCACTTGACTTTTAGGGCAAGAGTTAGCTTGTATGATATTAGGCACAAGATATCTTTGGAATCTGTCCATAAGCTTACAGTAGGAAAGATCTTGCTGGTAAGCTACTTTCCAGCCATCACACTACTTTACAAGGCCTGTCTCAATACATCTGATAATATGTCTGACACAAGGAGCAGTTGCCAGTGCCATATTTGCTTGGAGAAGATTTGTCTGCCCAAAGGATTTTAAGGGGGTTAAACTAATTTTAAAACCAATGGAAAGTTGGAAAGTAGAAAAACAAACTTACGAAAGTAACCCTTGACCGATCCAGTGTCTGAAAGTTACATTCAACAAGGATCTCATCCCCCTAAGGAATACAGTATGTAACACCGTCAGACCTATAAAGAGCTGTACAAAACACACAAAACAACCACTTGCAATATGGGGAACCAGGAAAGTATGTCAAAACAACAGGCCAAAACAAAGTGACATGAAGAACAGAATATGTTGACATGTTCTAACATCTCCAGTGCTTGCTATCTCCCCAGCTTGCCCACCTACAACTACCTCTCAGGAGAGAAACGTACTGGTTTTATTATGAGGATTTCCTTCATGTCCCGAAACTCCTGCAGGTTGAAGTCATAGTTATTGTCCTCACAGATTATCCCCAGCTGCTTGCCATTCCTTGGAAAGATGAACAGAGGGAGAATGTTATAATGTTTGCAGATGGGAAATAAAAGGTTCCTGGATGAAATAAACAGAGCTGAGAAAAATCCCCCACAGAAATCATTCCAGATTTTTTTTTTTTTACCATAACTCACAGAATGCATTTTTAGTGACAGACAGCTCCAAACATACAGTTCAAAATTTCTGGAGGCAATTAGGGACTTTTTACATTGCAGTAATCACCATGCCTTGAAACTTTCACCTTTTAGGTGACAGCCTGGGACCATAGATGTAAGAACTCTAATTCTTCTGTTACAAAACACTGCTGTTAAAAAGAAAGATTCTCTAACCCTACCATAGTAGTAGTGGCAAGTTACTGGCAAGTTTAGGCCCTCCCTTGCAGATGCAGGTGCATCAAATTTGGTATTTCTATAGTGCTATTTTCATTCCTATTTGCTATTTATACAGTTCTTTGCGATACTGCTCCTTAGGTGACCTTTGCTCTTCTTGAGCACTGTTTCTCCATCCATGTTACAAGTCCTTAAAGCTCAATGAGTACATCTACAATGCACACTGCAAGAAAACTGTCTATCAAGGCACTTTGCCCACAAATCCTGGCTTGCGGCCAGGCCATTCCAGCTGTTGTCATTCAACCTGCCTGCTTGTCATAGGCCTGCTCTGTGACAGCTGGCAGATCTAAGGATAACTGATGGGCTCATGCCATAAGCCAGGTACAACTTTCGGCAAAATCAGTTGAGGAAAAAACCTGGTTTGATGGTCAGGCTTCAAAATTTGCTCTGGGCTTTTCCACACTGCTCTTTCAGGACTTGTCTGAACTTTTACCTCATTTTTCCAAGGCAATCAACAGCATTGTAGGTGTGTTCTACAACAGAGCAGAGGATCATGATCATGAAAGGGGGGAAAAGGAGAAGATCCCAGGGCGAGGAGAGAGTTGCCTGGAGATGCCAGGATCCCCCAGTTCTCACGAGAGCAAATGATGTAGCATGGATAGGGCCAGGAGCAGCAGCATAGCACCCCCACATGCACATAGGCAGCCACTAGAGAGTGTGAGTGACCAGCAGCACAGCAATCAGGATGGACAAACAGGGCATGGGGTCAGTAAGGGTGAGGCATGGCAGTTTGTGCAGCAGTTTGCACAGGGAGGATGTGCAGGGAGGATGCAAGGTGGACCACTTTGTTTCCATCTGGGAGCAGGAGGTAAAAATACCTCTTACCTGTATTGAGCAACCTTCACTCCTCTGCCAGACACATGAGTGTGAAGAAAGTAGGCAAAGACGTGTAGATCTGGAACTGGTGTCCCATTCATCTGCAATCCAGAATAAAGTAGGTCAGGACCTGACAGAACTTAGCTACATTCCAAGTCTAACCATCAAGTCAAAAGCTTGAACTTCTGTAAATGTCAACTATTTTTATTTTTATTTTTATTTTTAAAAAAAAAAAAAAAGGTTTGGCCCACCTCTTCCTGTAGGTTGCTACTGATTTAAAGGTTTAGAAAGGTGAGCCTTTCTAAAGATTTCTCTTTAGCTTTAATAACTCTGAAATAGCTGTCCGAGTTTGCAATTTCTCAGGCTGGGTACTATAAGTGAATCTTGCTATTAGCCATTCCAAGTAAAAAACAATGACAAGATACAGGAGAGGTAATAAAGTAAACATGCATATACATGAAAATACCAGGGAATGGAAAGAGTAAGAAAAAATCATGACCATTCAGTGGGCCGTTAAAAGAAACACTGAAGTGTAAACCAGAAAAGGTTCAAAGAGAATCTTTGTAATTGATGGGAAGAGGGAAACTAAGGTTACCTCAGCTCATAAGGAGGAGCAAACTTATTATAGGATATTCAAGGTGTATTGTGGAACTGTAAAATTTATGGGATGTTGTATGCGGATTGTGGAAATAAGCAAAACATTATGAGATGCTTAGGGAAGATGACAAATGTAGGGAAAGAGTAACAAGCGTGGGTCAACAGGGAGAGGAAGAGTCCAATCGTACTTAAACATACTAGTGGCCAGTAAGCTAGTCTGCACAAACCTAGTACTTGACCCCTGCAGTCTACACTATCCTGTTAAGCTTTATTCCGAACTATTTTCTGTGTGAGTGTGCTCTCTGTACTGTGTATACCTGCATGTGCGCCGGTGTTTTCAGAGCGGAGTAATCAACTTCAAGTGGGAAAGACTCAAGGTCCAGGCAAGAGAATTCATAAAAGGGGCTTGAGTATTGGCAAAAATACTGTAAGGACTTATGGTCTGGGCCAGAAATCAGAGTGACATGAAATATGAGTATATGTAGGAATTGAGTGAGTGAGAGTATGTGTGTGTTCTTCTAGTGAACTTTAAGCTTGATTCACTAGAGAGAAGAAACAGGACTGGGTCATTTGTGTTGTCTTTGCTCACATAGGCTTTGTTGAACCTTACGGATTTTGTTTTCCATTCACTTAGACAATGTGAATGGGTACTTGAACCATGATTTTGACATGCTTGCACAGTTCTGTTAATGTTCTTGGGCCAAACCTCTCTTCTGAGCAGTTTCATTGGAAAATATATTCACTTTGCAACATGCAGACATGGAGGCCAAGATGGCACCCTGCACCAAATGGCTTCTGGACATGTCTGAAGCAAGAAGAAGGTGCAAAGTGAGAAAGATCAAGAGGGATTTCATATGGGTTTCCGCACACTCACTTCATCAAATTGGCTGGAATTGCAAAGGCCGTAAGATCTGTAGGATTCTGCTCCAGGAGGAATGAAATGAGCAGGGAAAACGGAGATGCCTATTTGCAGAGCCGCCACATCATGCTTTCGTAGCTCTGGAGTGTAATAGATTCGTACCCCTGAGCTGTCGAAGAAGCCTTTAAAATAGAAATGACCACTTCTTCAGCAATGACTCCAGAAGCATCTCTAGCTCACACAACTCAGTTTTTCAATTTTCTACTCATCCTGTGAATGTCTGAATTCTTACCCTCCCCAGGTCCCCATCCTCAGTCACCTCAGTATCCAGATAGTCCCTGTTTGACTGCCAGCACTCTGCAAACATCAGTCTATCCTGTTCACATCTGTACCTCGAGTCCCTTGTACCCCCTGTTCTCCTTTATCTCTTCCTTCTTCCTACTCTTGGGCCTCCAGGAACATTTTGCTGTCCTAACACTGGATACTTCCCTGTTTTTCAGGAGAGAGCACTGGCTAGTTATCAGAAATGGGGCCTGAAGCAACAGTGTCTTTTACCCAATCACATGGTAGGAACAGGCACAGATTGACAGGACAGCCTAAGCCCTGCACACTATCCCCAGTTTCATAGCTCACCGTCATGTATAGTCTCAAAGTCATGCAAGGTGCATGGTTGCACAAAATTTCACTTATATCCAGTCCTGATTATAGTCCCAGATGGTTTCCATAAAAATTTTTGTTTTACATGCTGTAAAATGATAACAAATACCGTGGTAGCATTCTTCAGTGTCTGCCACAGGGACTGAATGCTGGAGGTCATGGTGGAAGCCTGAGCTAGTACTGTTAGCCTCTCAGGGCTTCATCCTGACCTGATATACTTTTTTCTTCTGTAGTCAGTCTGCCACTTCCCCCTCTGCTCCTCTCTCCCATCGCCCACATTTTCCTGATGTGCTTCACAGCACTTCCACATACCTACTACTATATACCTGCAGGTAGCTGTGCTCAGATTTCCCTTTTGCAGGATATGCCTGACCTAAGCAGCTGTAACTACCTGTATTTCTGAAGTTAGTTAAAGTTATTCCTGAATGAGAGCCAGTTACATTTCCTTTTATTGTCCTGAAGGTTGTCTGAGCAATATACAGAAGGATTTCATGCAGAGGATGGTTTCCGATACGTATGTAGGCAAGGTCTAAAACTTCCATCTTGGGGCTATTCTTTGCCAACTGACAAACTTACCCACCTGGTAGCAAGTTAAAATTGCTGTAGTGGATTTCCAGTCGGACATACTGGGGGTCCCATGGTGTCCCTATGGAATACGCAGCATCATCTGGAAATTGGTAAGTCTTATAGAAAGAGGAAGAGGAGGAATAAAGTTATACAAAGTAGCTTGTTTTTAACTCTTCTGTTTTTTATTGAGAGACTATGGAAACTTACAAAAAAGTTTTGATTTTCTTGCATCTATGAATATTTTAGACATCTTTAAAAATCAAAATGTTGAGGAAATTTCTGCCAGCTTCACTTCTTTTTCTTCAGAATTGAAACAAGGAAAAATTTTCAAACCTTATTTTTCCTTTATTCTTTTGATTAGTTTCTTTTTTTTTGGGGGGGGGGGGGGAGGGGAAGGGGAGCAGGATTTTTTTTACTATGTTTAATAGAAAATATATTGAAGCGTACATTCTTGCATTAAATTTCACATCAATATTGGCACCGCAAATTCAAGTTCTAAATAAAATGATTGTGCTTTGTTTAAAATCATCTTCCTCTCTTCCCATATACAGATATACTATAGAACTTAAAAATACATTTTTCTCTGAAAAGCAAAGTGATCATCACAAGACAGGTGCTAAAACTTGTGTAACCCAGACTATTAACTTAGTCACTCAGTAAAGAGCACCAATTTCACTTAACTTTAAATTTAATTATGCTGAAAAAGCAGCAGAGACAGTAGCAAGAAAGACAGCAAGTAGGTACACTCATTTCTCTTATGCAAGATTAGCCCAGGAACACTTTTGTCAAATTAATGTCAACATTATCAAAAGGCCACTATGCAACATATAATAGTCGTTCAATGCCTGTATGGTATTAACATGCACACTCAGCATTGGCAGCCATGTAGAAATCACCAGCATCATTTGATGCCGTGGATGACTTCAGTGGGAAGAGAATGAGGAATTCCCCAGTTTGGTTGGCTTCACAGGACTGTGAGGTCTTAGTGGATAAGCTAACAAGAAAGGTACCACTGTTTATAAAAAAAAGTGTGTTGTTACATGAAATAGGCCCTGCAGACTCACCTTTCCTCCAACAGCCCAGCCCGTCATAACCTGAGAGCACAGGGCAAAATCTGGATTGGCTCCATAGCAGTCATCTATGCCACTGGGTAACACATTGGCATTGCCACAAGCATAAATCAGAATGTGATGAACCAAAGTAATGTTGTGGGGTGTTATTACAGGTTCAAACTGTAAACAAGAGAAAGAGTGAAAAATTTACAATCCTAAAATATTTCTTTTCCAGGCAGCAAAAAAGAACACTTAACCAAAGCTTGGGTGAACTGATAATCAGATTCAGAAGTTGAATGATAAACTGAATGATGGTTTATCTTCTCATTTCAGTATGCAGCCAGCAGAGTCCATTTTTTCCAGAATGGAATTGCACCTTCCTCTAAAGCACCCCACTTAGACAAAAATACTTGCTTTGACCTATTTTGTTGGGCTGTGTGATTCCAGTCTTGAAACGTAATTAGTTTACCTCATGCACCATTTTATTGGCTGCAAAGTAAGATAAGGGACCTTAATCCCAGATGCTTAATCCTTTAATTTGCTGCCCTGACAGGTTTTTTTTTTTTTTTTTTTCCGCATATTCAGTCTTGAAAACAGGAGTGCAACAAGTGTTAGTGAAGAATTTTATGCAGATATGCTTGCAGTTTCCAGGAAGAAAAGTCCTTTCATTCTTTTCAAACACAAAATTCTGGAGGCTTCCTTTGCTCTCGAAGATACTGACAGGTAACATGGCTTGAGTTTATTACACTGAGAGGCATTAGACTTGTAGGAAGATTTCTTCAGGTGTCATCTACATAAAGACAAAGATACTTGCAAGGTTGGAAATGAGACAGTATCTTCACACAAGCTGTAGAAATTAACTGGCTCATCCCAATGGCAATGAAGGACATATGGAATGCTCTCAAATTAATACTAAAATGCTGTAAAAGACTAACAAGCATAACTGAAGGAGCAAGGGTACCCTGTCTTATTTTTCTGCAGTAAGAGAGCTGGTGAGTTTACCTTGTAGATATGGTGTTTCTGCTTGACCATTGGCAGTGGGATAAAGGTGCAAGCATACTTGGTTTCTTCAACGGGAACAGCAAACTGGAAAAAACAGATAAAATTCATTTCAAACTTCCTCTGGCAATCCAATAATTTGCACAAGAAAGTGGAGAAGACAATAGAAAGCTGTAAAAGGAGAATGAGACCCAGAACTGGACCCTGGTCATCCAATCAGAAGAGAGAGAAAAAATACTATTTGGAAGGGACTGGTTTTAGGTAGCAGTGAGTGCTATGATTAAAGTATTAAGACAAAAAGATTGTGTTCTGGTGAAGGGAAAACACATTTGTCAGCCCCACCAGGTCTTATTTTTTTTCCTTTCGGATTTTTTCCTATATTCCTCCAAAAAGGAAACACATGACTAATTTGCTTTTTAAACATAAACTGAGTGTAGGAAACACTTATCTGGTTCAATCCACATCTTTTAATTCCTCTGTAGCTAGAGTCTCAAACATATAACATAAATATATCGCTTCTTTTCTGAAGGACTCTGTCCTTCTCTAACATCCCAGTTAGCCTGTTCCAGAATTCCAGTTCAGCTCTCCACATTTCTGATCGAGCACAATTCAGCCATTAAGTCTGGGAGCTGACTAATTTTTGTTCCCTTCTGATGCTCTGGCTCTGAGTGATAGTGGATTGGGAGCAGAGATCTTTCTCAGCATTACCAAGATGCCTGTTTGTATCTTGCTAAGATGTCTTGCAGTGTAAATCAATTCTGGAGGCAGTACATGCAGTAGTGAGTAGTTCTTTCCTGAACTTTTAAAATATATTCCTATTATTTCTCTTTGTTATATTTTGCAGTTCCCATGGTACTAAGGTGGTACTGAGATAGGAACCAATAAATATGCCCAGTGTATTATAGATGTTATTGTATGGGTGAGACACTAGAGCTATATGCATGCACGGATCAGTCAACGACTATATCACAATTCGACAGCACTTACAACCTGTTTTTTTGCTGCCTAAACTCTACTCAGGGAACAGACAACACCTTATAGTATTTTCCTAACAAATAAGCCCTTTTCCCCTCTACACAGCAGAACATCCCTTTCCACTACATCCCAACTCTTGCCAGCTCTATTTGCCTGTTTCCAAGACTTGTCATGACCATTTTTCAGCCTGTGCAATCCAAACCTCCAGCAAGGGCATGATCAACTTTGCAAACAAAGGCAGAGGAAGGAGACATTTTTTTTAACATATCAAGCAAATATCTTGTCCAATTGTTCTGTTTTAATCCAGCAGACAGATAAGCAACACAGTCATTTGCTCATTTCTCCCTCCCAGGGGTATGGAAGAGAGAATTGGGAAAAAAACTAATGTAGAACTCATGGGTTGGGACAAACTATTTACTAAAGACAGAAAAGGAAGAGAAAGAGGGGATTATAATAGTAATTATAATAACATATATTTACAGGACAACTGAATTGCTCAACACCTGCCAATCAATGCTCAGCCAGTCCCCAAGCAGCAGCTGCCCCCTGTCCCACTCCCCTCAGTTTTGTAGTTGTTTCACATGATGTTGTATGGTTTGGAACATCCATTCAGCCAGTTTATGTCAGCTGCATTTGTTCTGTCCCCTCCCAGCTATTTGTTCCCCTCCATCCCCAGGCCCCTTAACTGACAGGAGAGTACAAGAAGCTGAGAAACTAAAATGTCCTTAGCTCTGTGCAGCACTGCTCAGCAACAGCTATAAACATTCATGTGTTATCAACATTGTTTTTCTCCTAAAGACAAATCACAGCGTCATACTAGACGTTATGAAGAAAAATCAGCTCTGTCTCAGATGAAATCAGAACATAATACTTACATTATCTAGCCTCAAGTCATAGGTGAAGAATATTTTAGGATCAGCTGAGTTGGATGGGCCTCTGTATTTCATCAAGAAAACAGATTTGGAAAATCTTTGGCCCTTAAAGAATTGGACTGTGTCATCAGTGCCAAATGCAGCAACAAGACGTGCTGTATCAGTCTGTAATGAGAGTGTTTAATTGGAAAAGTCTCCTTCATTTCTCCTTATCAACCATGCAAGCATGAACTCACATCATACACATTATAACAGTGCACATATATTAAAATGCAATACACACACCAACTACTACAATTAAAAGTCAACTAAAATACTATAAATGAGCATATTTGGTATATGTAATTATGCCTGAACAATCAGACAATATGTCAGAACACATAATAGAAAGTAATCAGTGAACACAAGATCTGACTTGTCCAGGCACCATTCCCGCTGCTCCCCCCTCCCCCCCTCCCGCCAAGAATGAGGATGCTGGCCTCAAATCTTCGGCAAGCATTTACACAAAAATTTTAACAAAACTGAACAAAACTGTAGTCACATTATTCTCCATTATCAGCTGATGTTGAGCACACATTCCTGCTTGAATCTGCCCTGGCCTATAAGGACAACAGGAGCCATGGAAGTCTAGAGGTTCTTCTCATGTGGAACGGGATTATATTTCTTCAGTTAGTGAAAGTAGTTAGGAAACTCTGTCACTACAAAAGAATCTAACAAGTTATTTGAATTCTGATGTATTTGAACTCTCATATATGTACATCCACCTCTGGGCAAACATTTGAGTGTACTAAGCCTGTATTCTAGCTTAAGAAAGTATTGAGATTCACACTACAGTTCTTTGATGGAAAAGATCATAAGAAAATATCAAACATATGCCCTTGTTTAATGGGCAACATGTTTATATTATCCATATTTTTCTTCAATAGTAACTGTACTATTGTGAGAAAACTCTGTCACTCTCAGATCTGATTCAGGGGAACTGACAATACAGTGGGACATAGAATCGTAAAATCATCAAGGTTAGAAAAGACCTCCAAAATCATCTAGTCCAACTGTCCACCTACCACCAAGATCACTCACTAAATTATGCCCCTCAGTTCCACATCCAGATGTAAGACATGAGAGCAGGTTTGTTGTCTGAGCAGCCCTTTCTTACTGTGATATCCAGGTCATTTGTGTCACACGTCTGGAGGTAGCGTTTGAACAGTATGGTGGTTGAGGTCTCATTCTCTGTCACTGATAGCAGTTGGTAGTCCTGGCTCTCATCTTTCTCGAGGGTTGCCTCATCTACTACATGAAAATCCTGGAAAAGCAACAGTGTTAAAAGTCATAGAGAGGAGAGAAAAAAAACTTCTTACACTCCAAGATGTCACGTTTCTAATTACTGCTGGTGGGACCTGAATAATCTAATCTTTTATTAAAGATCTCCCCATTTTTACCGTTGATTTCCAAAAACAAATTAAAGATAACTCTCATCCAGTTCCTGATACATCCAGATGCTCAAGTAAAGATTAGTCCCTGCATCTCATTTCCCAGAAGATGGCCTGGATAGGATGGATCCTTGGAGATCTTCCCCAGTCCCTTAGTGAGAGTGGCCTCCTGCATGCTGGAGTAAAACAGCACATCTGGCTAAGTCACACAGGGATTGCAAATCAAAGCAAGCCCTGTTGAAACACAGAGGTAATTCAAATATGAAATATTTTGGGCATATTAAAGCTCCTATTTTAACTCTAAGTTGTCCATATACCTGGAACCTGTGCCAGGTTGTGGATCTCCCCAGAAACAAGTTAATTGATAGCTTTAACAGCACAAGTACGGAGAGAAAAGACAAACAAGACATGACTTGGGTCATCAAAAGCAGCTCAGTAAAAAGACATTGAAACATGAGGCAGGGTTTGAAAAACATCTAAATGTCAAGTTCTTATGGAAATTTCACTGGAGACTCAATGGACCACAATAGCTGCTGCTATGAAAATACCAAGCAAAAAGGTGGACTGTTGACACAGCTGCTGGAAGACCTATATAAAAGGAACAAAGCTCTCAGCTGACTGACTGAAATGGCACCCTATTTTGGTGGAAAAGGAGTTCAAATTACATGAGAAATGAGAATCAGTAGCTGCAATTGGTATAAAAATCTCTCCAAGACAAATTTGAAACAAAGCAAATGTATCCCCAATATGCAGCTGTCAAGTGCTACACTGGTTTTTGCTACAGTACCCAACTTCAGAGGGATTAAAGTGAACAGAAGAATATTGCCAGTGTTCTTCAAGAAAGAATATTTGTGACATCTTTTCTGATATTTCCTCCTCCTATCTCTATTCCTTTAAATGAGGATTTCAAAAAATGCTTACAGCTTTTGCTAAATTTTCCCGTATCTATTCTGACATTTTTTCTCCTTCTTGAGTTTATCTATGGGTTTAGACATTCAGAATGCTCTAAAAAAAATTCTCTAACCTAAGCATTCAATCTACTGAGGAGCACACCACAGTTTGAGGATACATCTTCTGTTTCCTTACTGTTTTGAATTATCTGTTGCACTCTTTCATTTAAAGATAAAATTCAAATAAAAGTTGTTTGCAAATGAGCTACTCTGAAATAAATATTTAAGATTAAATACACCTTAAGACAAAGGTAGTGAACAGCTGAAACAACAGCAACAACATGAAAAAGTTATTTTGTGAAAAACTTTTTTGTTAGCTTTTCACCCATTGATGAAACTCAGATAATGAGTTTACTATGGTTGCAGTAAAGAGGCAGATTAAAACAAGAACCAAGGATGCAAAGGGAGGGCTAGAGGGAAGAACACAATGGGAAGACCCCATATAAACTCTATTTATAGTATATATCAAATGTTTCTTCAGTCTTTTCCATAGGTTCAGAGGAACTAATACACTGCCTACTAAAAAAAATCTAAAACATTGTTTTTGCAGAGATCCCCCCAAGGCCCCAAATTTCCCCAACCCCCTCCCCAGAAGACCCTAAGATCCCCCCAGAAGTGTCCCCCAGAACCTTAAAAGGCCCTCAAAAGACTTTGCCCCCCCACCTCCCTCATGTAAGAAAATGCAAGATGTTTTTGCGGGGATGTGGGTTGTTCTTTAAGATTGTAGGAGAAGGACTCATTTCTGCAAGAATGTGCTGTACCTTGTTTAAGATACCGTGTGATGGGATGGTGCAAAACAGAATACTGTGACCAAGAAGGCATCTCTGGCATGTTTAAACAAAGCATATCTCTTGTCAAAACAGGGTATAGTTTTGGCTATTTCTTGAGAACCAGGACTGAGGGTCAGCACTTCTGAAGGGCACCAGGAGTTGTACCAGCTAATTGACTCTGTGGCCTGAATCTGGACTAGCTCAAAGGTATTCAAAAAAAGACAATGCTTAAACTTACCATAAAAGAGAGACATTAAGCAAAGAGGAGAAGAGAATCAGAAAGAGTTAGCCAAGTAGTAACGAGGTGTGGGACATTCGGTGGTATTGGATAGGCTGTAGACTGTAAGCCCAGAAGTACTCTACCAATGAGAAACCAGGGCAGGGGTGTCATGGTTGAATATAGAAAGTATAAGCTGCTGTACATTTTTGCTTGGTGTGCCTACCTGCTAAATCACCTGCTTTGCAAAGCATCAATAAAGAGCAATTCACCAAATACTCTGCCTGAGCCTAAGTCATTGGCCATTAGATGTTGCTTACACTACTGAACAAATGTAGATTTCTCTGGTTAAAAATGTGCTTCCTTATTGGAATATCTCCAGACCTAAGCAATTGGAACATATTTTCTAATATGTAGTAAAGCTGAAAAAAGTAGAATGATTGTAGGACCAAAGCGATTTTCTAATATAAATGAAGAATTTCAGCTACCACTGTAAAGAAACACTGAAAATGAGAAATACTTTATCTGAAAGTGATGGAATGTTTAATATTAATACTTCTGAAACTGAACACTTAATTTCTCATTTTGGATGTTAACTATTAGGGTTTTATCTCAAATCACTTAAAGAATTTTTAAAATAAGTACAAGCAACAGTTCTGATTATAATTTTTTTCCCCATACAATTGACCTTGACTTTTTTTTTTTTTTCCCACACCACAATCACCCCCATGACTGTCATAATCACCAAAAAATTTCAGACTCTGGGTATTGCAACAACAGTTTTGCAAACGATTAACAGCTGTAAGGTAAGCTGGTTTCCTCATCCCCTTCAAAATTCGCTCACTTTAGACAAGCACCAGGACACTTTTCATGCAAAATACATTTTACAGTTACATAAGTAGGGAGCAAAAAACAGCTTAGCAATCTAAGTATCAGTTTAACCTCTTTCTGTGTCTGGATAATATTAAACTGTTTCTCTTTCACAAAAGAAACAAGTAAACAAAAAAACTACTGCTTTTGCATGCAGCACCCTCAGGTGCTTTTTGTTTGTCTACAGTTCAGTTGTCCTAATATCAGACATTTATCCTTAGTTATTGCCTTCATAGTCCTATCCTATTCCTAAGGGAACATTTAAGACTGTTAAGAAGGCACCTGTGGAGGCGAAAACTCTCCACTTACTTCAGAGGCAACCCAGAAAGCAAGTTCAAATCAGATGCCTGACTTTCAGACAACAGAACTTTGATAATGAGGACTCCTATTTATTGTACTCCAAGGAGACTTCTTTCAATTTGCAAAGCTAGACTACAATTCTGATACGCTTAGGCTGTGAGATCCTACTCAAAATTAAGAGATGAATGCATAAATGACAGGAAGAGGTGAAAAGTTACTCCCTTCCTCATCCCCTCGATATCTGTAGTGGTAAACTATTCATTTTCCAGTGTTATAGATAAACTTTGAATAGCTTCAGTGAAGGAAAACAAGGGAATTTCATGTCAGACTCAGGTTCAACTGACACTTAGTTTGGATGAATTAGAAGTCACTTTCCAGCAGCCTTTTCTAACTTCATGGTAGGTGATTGCTTTGATCATATCTAATTGGTTCTGACTGTGGTTTTGACTTGCAAATGGGATCAGTGTATTTGCCTAAACAATATCTAGTACCATCTGGGATACCATAGGGGATATAAAGTAGCTGCATGGTCCTACGCAGGACCTATAGGAGATCTGAGCACTTTCAGACTATCAGTCAGAGGGCAATATAGCATCTGAAATGACACAGATAGCTATCTTTAGCCAGTTGAGCCCGTATACCTTGAAGACGATAGACTTATAGCATGATCCTTGGCAAAGAGGGATGCAAAAGTCTTTTCAACTTACAGAGAAGTAGATGCTGCCATTAGGGAAGATACCTCCAATCACAATGTCAGATCCTGGCAACTGTCCATGAGGACTGAATCCAAATGCCACCCAGCCAGTTGTGTGGACCTGAAGCTCAAAGGTGATCATCTCCTGTTCATCATGGTCCCAGTGGAGATACACCATGTTTGAAGGATCCAGGAAGACAGAGAAACGCAACAGTGGATGTACAGGCTGGCAAAAATGAAAGTATGAGAAGAACAAGAGGAAGAGCATAATCTTGATTTTTGAGTTGAGAACTGACATAATCCACAGGATCACTGCCGTTTGTGTCCTACTGATACCCTGAACAGCTATTTTGCTATGAGGGATGAATGTCCTAGCTTATATGGGATTGCATGAGGCTGGACCTGTTGCCAGAAAGGAGGAGTGGAAACAGACTGTTCTATATCCGTTTAACATGTAGGAAAGATCAACACTTTACATAACACATTCTGGCACCCTGCCTCAGTGAAATCATACTAGGCCATCCCATATATATCTTAACACATTTTTAACAGCTCTTTTGTACTATACAGTCCTCAAAAATGTAACAAAATATTTACCTCCTACCCAGTACTCCAGAGAGTAGGTGAATAATGGTTCTTCTCGCAAAGGAGAAAGGACTCTTTTGACAACCTACCCTTCCCTTGCAAATGCTGAAGGAAATGCTGACTGTGTCACCCTATTACCTGTTGTTATAATTACTGGAATGTTCACTGGGAAAGGGCTGCTAATCCTTAGTTCTAGACTTATCATAGGAAGGTTTGGTGATGTATACAGAGGCCTCCTGTGTTAGCAATCTGGATTGGGGCTATGTCACAGGTGGTTCCATCATAGAATTATAGAATTATTTGAGTTGGAAGAGACATTAAAGATCATCCAGCCTCCCTGCCATGGGCAGGGACACCGTCCACTAGTTCAGGCTGCTTAAAATCCCATGCATCGTGGCCTTTAAAACTTCAAGGATGGACACTTCTGCAACTTGTCTGTGCAACCCGTTCCTCACTATCCTCATAGTAAAGCATTTCTTTGTTATAACTGATCTAAACTTACTCCTTTAGTTTAAAACCATTACTTGTTGTTGTGCTACTACACTCCCTGGTAAAGAGTCTCTCCCTATTTTTCTTGTAGACCGTCTTTGACTACTGGAAAGCCACAGTAAGGTATCCTTGGAGACTTCTCCAGGCTGAACAACCCCCACCCTCTCAGCCTATCTTCATACAAGAGGTGCTCCAGCCCTCTGACTATCTCTGTGGCCCTCCTCTGGACCTATCTTTCTGACGCTGGGTGCCCCAGGAATGGATGCAGTACTCCAGGCGGGGTCTCACAAGAGCAAAGTACAAAAGGATAGTCACCTCCCTCAATCTGAAGGCCATGGTTATTTTAATGTAGCCCACGATACAGCTGGATTTCTGGGCCATAAGTACACATTGCTGATTCATGTTGACTTTTTTATCCACCAGTTCTTCCAAGTCCTTCTCCACAGGGCTGCTGTCAACCCATTCACCACTCAGTATGTACTCATGTTTGGGATTGACCCCATCCAGGTGCAGGACCTTGCATTTGGCCTTGTTGAACTTCACAAGGTTTGCATGGGCCAACCTCTGAAGCCTGCCAAGGTCTTCCTGGATGTCATCTCTTTTCTTTGGAGTATCAGCTGCACCATTCAGCTTCACGTCATCTGAAAATTTGGTGAGGTGCACTCAGTCCTACTGTCCATGTCACCAAGGAAGACATTGAACAGTATTAGTTCCAGTACAAGGACACCACTTATCAGCAGTATCCACCTGAATATTGAGCCATTGAGTGCAACTCTTTGGATGCAGCTCTCCAGCCAATTCCTTATCCATCAAACCATCATCAAATCCATGTTTCTCCAATTTAGAGGCAAGGATATTCTGTGTGACTCTATCAAAATCTTTGCACGAGTCACGGTAGATAATATCCATTGCTCTTCCTCTTGTCCATGAATGTTGTCACCTCTGTCTTAGAAGGCCACCACGTTTGTTAGGCCTGACTTGCCCTCTCTGAAGCCATGTTGGCTATGTCCAACCATATCTCTGTCTTCCATATTCCTTAACATAGTTTCTAGGAGAATTTGCTTTGTGATCTTACCAGGCACAGAGGTTAGTCAGATAAGTTATCCACAGGCTTGATTTTGGGTGAGAAAAGTAAAATCCATCTGGGGATTATGAGGAATGGATAGGTTTCAAATACAAACGACACAATTTTAAAGATCTTCAGAGAAGATGCAAGATGCAAGGAGTGTTGCATGACTAGGCTTTTCAGTGCTAAATGAGTGAGGCAGCACAAGACTCAGGGAAGCAGGGCTTTTTGTCCTGCTACAGCAGTGGAATAGTAGACTAAGAAAAATACCTTTACTACAGCGTGGTAGGAATGAGTAGAAGGAGAAAAGGGCATCACCTGTTGCCTCTCCAACACCTCTCAGAGTACTGACAAAAAAAAATTAGCCTCAGTAGAGTTCCAAACAGTTCTGCCAGGAAGTGCCTTGTGCATCTCTTCTCTAATCTGCCTAGTTGCATAATGCTCTACAAAATACAACCTGGGCTGTGGATTTTGAAGGAGGTTGTAATTTATTCCTATTTACTTACTAGGAAAATCTAGAAAAGGCCATTTGTATTAATCTCCAGAAACAAATGCTCACAGGACAGACGAGTAACAGAGAAGGAGAGTTACCTAATCTGATCTTCAGGGACAGGGCTTAAGCAGATCACGTTGCATACACATTTTTTGAATCCTAGCTTACTTTGTTAGCAGTCGTGCTGTGGGCAGCTAATATATTTGTGGTTTCTTTTGTGAGTTATGTAGTATAATGTCAACATTTTTAATTGCTGCTCCAGGAACAGGGCAATGTATTTTAAAGCTAGGACAGCACAGGGGTTTCAAAACTGAAGGACTTCAGCCCCTATCTGAAGAGAATTCAAGACAAGAGTCAACAATGAGAGGGGAAGGAAGAAGGGAAGAGAATCCACATGACTACATTAGGATGCGTTGCAGAGCTGCCAGTGTGAGAAATTTCCATAATTGCAAATTCACTGCTGTTAAGTAGAAAAGCTCTGTCTTACATGGAGAGAAGCATGAGATTAGAGGATGCAACTGAGACACTGCTGGAAGACACAGCTATCCCAGGATTACAAGGAAGGGTGATTTAGCTGTGTGACAAAGATTAGAATTGTATGGCTTCTTTGACGAATCAGGATGTGGTGTTTGCACACCACTAAGGGGTGTAGGAGAGATATCTAGGAACAGTAAGATACCATATATTGGCAGTGAGAAACATGCCAAAGAAGATTACAAGATGATAAAGAGGAAAGACAGTAAAAGCCCTTTCTTTTCCCAGAAAATTAAGTTCCCCATACAAGAGACAAGCATGAAAAAGGAGGGTCAGAACTACAGGGTGCAACAGCACTTCTGAGGACTCTGTCTCATGTGGCAGAGAGACACACTTTAAGAGGAAAGCAGTGATGTTTAACCACGTTTTCTGTTTGATGTACATCAAGCTTGATGTATAATGAGTACATTCACTGCAACGGGCAGGTCTTTGAAAGGACAGGGCTTTTCTGCCATGGTTCCCGTCAGGTTTCTTGTGATTGCCCTGACTCCTAGGGTCAGCGAACTTCCCATGTCCTTGAGTGCTTCACCATTCACAGTGTCTCTGCCCTACCCGCATGCTAAATTGTCTAAAGGGCCAACCATGTCCTGGCAAAGTATTGCTAGTCAGTCAAGGGAAGGGATTCTGCCATTCTAACTCTGCACTTGTGCAGCCTCACCTCAAATACTGTGTACAGTTTGGGGCCCCAATATCTAAGGACAAAACTATTAGAGAGTGTCCAAAAGAGGACTACAAAGATGAAAGTTCTAGAGTGCAAGACAAAGAGTGGTGGAGGTCTTTAAGTCTGCTGAGCCTAGAGAAGGGAAGACTAAGGAAGACCTTTGGGAGTGTCTGTTGATGAGAAACTCAACATGAGCCGGCAGTGTGTGCTGGCAGCTCAGAAGGCCAACCAGATCCTGGGCTGCATCAAGAGAAGTATGGCCAGCAGGTCGAGGGAGGTGATTCTGCCCCTCTACTCTGCNTTGGAACAAGATGATCTCTAAGGTCCCTTCCAACCTAAACCATTCTACGATTCTATGATATGATTAAAAGGGGAGGCCTCATGGTGGCCTACAGCTTTTTCCATGAGGGAAGATGAGGGGCAGACGTTGATCTCTCTGATTAGAGAGACAGGACCAGAGATTCATCAGTAGAGGGTCAGGTTGGGTAATGGAAAAAGGTTCTTCATTAAGAGAGCAGTCAGGCACTGAAACAGGCTCCCCAGGACAGTGGTCATGGCACCAAGCTTGCTGAAGTTGACCAAACACTTCTTGAACATTCTCAGACATATGAATTGTGGGTGGTTCTGTGTGGAGCCAGGAGTTGGATTCAATGATCCTTGTGGGTCCCTTCCAACTCAGGATTTTCTATGATTCTTTGTTGCTCCATTCTCCGAAGCTTGTGATGGTAAGGACAAGGAAGAAAGCCTTTCCCCCTTCCTAGGCAGACACATCTACTGCAGCGATCATCAATTAATTCCGATCAGCTCGAAGTGTCTCAAGACAATAAAGTATAAATTTTGTCCCCAAGGAACAAAGACTCACTTGCTTCTCTTTCTTGTCTTTCACAGACATATGTGAATGTGGCCTCCAGAATTTAGGAGCCCCTAATCTCATCACAACCCGATCCCTTCTCCTTGCAGCATTTCCTCATCTCTCTCTAGAGTCATTTCAACGCCTGCCTCCTCACCTCATTACTTTTTCCTTTCAGCACGAACTCTGAAACAGCCCCAGACCACAGTCATCAGACACTGGAAATCTGTGATTCTGGGCTCATCCAGGTAGAAGTCTCACACAAAAAGTTTACTAGTACAAGCTTCTTCTGTGGGTGGACAGCCAGAAAACAGTAATAGGTTTGAACAAAGAGGTGTTAAGACGGAGACTGAGAAGGAATTCAGTAATGAGAGCATCAAAAGAAACAGCATAAAACTTCCTGGTAGGTTTTCATTGGGTCTAGCTTCTCTCAGTGACTCAAATACACATTACTGAAGCAATTAAGACACACAGTGACTCAGATACTGAGAGTGCTGAGCACTAAACTCTTTAGATAAGGGACTTGCCCTTCTCCTTTTCCCCTTGGCTCTAGAGGAACTGAACTGCTGCAAGGAGGCAGTATGAAGGATCATCTTACTATTGTCCCCACTCAACGGCTTTTCTACCTCATGCTTGCCCCTCTGCTCCGCTCCTGAGTCTTCCCTCCCTCCTGCCAGTACACAGACTGCAATTGACCTCTCCTCTGGTTGTTTCTGGAAGATGCCTGACATGCCCCACCCAACACTAAAGAAGTTTTTGAGTTTCCCAAGGGTACAGAGGAGAGAACATAGCTATGGGAAGAAAGACGGTTTTCTTAATTTACAGTGCAAGTAAGCAAGACATCAGTGAGGATCCACTATCGTTTCCTTTAAAGAACCTTAAGACTATGTGTATTAGACTAAACTTGTTTTCTAGATGCCTTTTGTAATTGTAGGGGTTGTGCAGGGTTCATCTAACCCCATGATCTATGGGGAAAGAGCTGGGGTCAGTTGTGAGGGTGGGAGAATAGAGAAGATTCTGACTGATAGGCAGCAGCTCAGTTCTGAGTGTGGATAAACTTAATACAGCTTGTAATGTAGCTATTATGTTACTGGTGAGATGCTCAGGAAAAGCAGTTTCTTCCAGTTGTTGGTTCCCTTGTCCCCTGTCCTGTCCTCTGTCTGGTTGTCTCCAAAGGTGATGTCAGTAGACCTTGAGGCACAGTCGAGAAAGAAAACTGCTGTTCCCATATTTCCCAGCTGCATTGATTCAGTGAAGCTGATGCTAAACTCAGTTTTTTCATTTTTCAGTGCAGTATAGATACAGCTCCATGTCTCATCTCTGCTTATTTATAAAATAAGGTGTTCTTTTGGTTACTTCAGTTAGGGTATAGGCCTGCAGCACAGTCTGTTTCCAGGTTAAGAGACAATGTTCTAGATATAAAGAGAGATCATATCACCAACACCCACTGTTCTCCAAGATGTACTTTTTCATTTTTACATTTTTACATTTTTTTTAAAGGGGTTTAAAGAATAGCCATTAGAAATGCACTCAAAATAGAATACGTGCAGCTTATTGTGACACTAGATGGCATTAGAATACTAGCTCAGCTCTTCTCTGAGACAGAAGCTGAAAGGTTTTTTATCTTCCATTGGAGTCACCCAGAGCACAGTCTTGGATGTACCCTTAAAAGGAATAATTCAAAATTCAGGTATGGTGAAATTTACATAGCAGAATGATTAGAAGACCCAGAACGTGAACGTGTCAAGTTAAATCCAACTTTAATCTGGCATCTCCCTGAAATGTGCACTGTCCATTTTTTATTTGTGGTCTACTTCATACACATGGTTTTTCTATGACATAAACATGAACACGATTGCGATCACAAAATGATAGAATTTGAGATCCTTAGGGCAGCTAAGAGGGTGAGCAGCAACCTCACTACCCTGGACTTCAAGAGAGCAGACTTTGACCTCTTCAGGGATCTGCTTGGCAGGGTGTCGTGGGACAAAGCCCTGGAGGGGAGAGTGGCCCAAGAAAGTTGGTTGGTAGTCAAGGGTCATCTCCTCCAAGCCCAGGAGCAGTGCATTCCAAAAAAGAGGAAAGTGGGCAAGAATGCCAGGAGGCCTCCATGGATGAATAAGGAGTTCCTGGGCTTTCTAGGGCACAAAAGGAAGGTCTATAGGGAGTGGAAACTGGAATGGGTTAGCTGGGAGGAATACAAAGAGCTGGCCTGAGCAGCCAGGGACCAGGTTAGGAAAGCTAAAACCCAGGAAGAATTAAATCTAGCCAGGGACATAAAGGGGAACAAGAAGAATTTCTACAGGTATATCAATGTTAAAAGGAAGGCTAGGGAAGATGTGGGCCCTCTCCCAAAGGAAACTGGAGAGCTGCTCATGAGGGATGTGGAGAAGGCTGAGGTGCTCAATGACTTCTTTGCCTCAGTCTTCACTGGCAAAGGCCCTAGACACACTGCCCAAAATGCAGAAAGAGAAGGTAAGAACTGGGAGAAGGAAGATCTGCCCACTGTAAGTGAAGATCAGATTCGAGACCACCTGAAGAACCTGAAGGTATACAAGTCCATGGGGCCTGATGAGATTCATCCACGGGTCCTGAAGGAACTGGCGGATGAGGTTGCCAAGCCACTATCCATCATATTTGAAAGGTCATGGCATTCTGGTGAAGTTCCCACTGACTGGAAAAGGGAGAATATAGCCCCCATTTTCAAGAAGGGGAAAAAAGAAGACCCGGGAAATTACAGGCCGATCACTCTCACCTCTGTGCCTGGCAAGATCATGGAGCAGATCTTCCTGAAGGAGATGGAGAAATCCATCTCCTATTGGAAAATCCATGGAAAATCGAGATGAGGTGATTGGTGGTAACCAACATAGCTTCACCAAGNCTGATAGCAGCCTTCCAGTACCTGAAGGGGGCCTACAGGAAAGCTGGGGAGGGGCTTTTTACAAGGATAGATAATGACAGAACAAGGGGTAATGGCTATAAACTGAAAGAGGGTAGATTTAGACTAGATCTAAGGAAGAAATTCTTCACTGTGAGGGTGGTGAGACACTGGAACAGGTTGCCCAGAGAAGTCGTGGATTCCCCCTCCCTGGAAGTATTCAAGGCCAGGCTGGATGGGGCTTTGGGCAACCTGGTCTAGTGAGCGGTACCCTTGCCCATGGCAAGGGGGTTGGAACAAGATGATCTCTAAGGTCCCTTCCAACCTGAAACATTCTATGATTCTATGAACACCAGGAAACACTTTTTTGCTGTGGGGGTGACCAAGCACTGGTAGAGGTTGCCCAGAGAGGTTGTGGAGTCTTCTCCTTGGAGATTTTCACAAGTCACCTGGCAGGCTGCTCTGGGTGGCCCTGCTTGAGCTGGGGTTGGAGCTGATGACCTCCATAGGTCCCATCCAACCAGAACCATGCTGTGATTCTGTGATTCTGTGATTAGTGAAGGGCACAAAAGGAGCCTGGAGGAAACACCTCACAAACATCTGCAACTCTACATTACTCCAGTTGGAATTGCGGTGTTTTGAGATTATATCTTTATCAACCCCGAATAAAAGAACTGCAGGATCCAACAAAAGTAAGAGCAGGGCATGAGAGTTAGAGTTGTCTGGCCCTGGCTTTACAAGTGACTTACAGCAACTAGTAGTCTCCTAGGAGAGGCAGTTATGTGAAATTTTTGCAAAATGTGTTGAATTCCAGACAGGCAGCAAGACTTAGGAACATGCATTATCATTAGTTTGTACAGACATTCTTAGTGGGTTTTCAGAGAGAAGTACAATTATCTTGTTCAATCAGCATGTGTTCTCACAACTTGATTTCCTACAGATTTGTGTTCCACATACTGTAAACACTCATGTTTGTAACATTACTGGTTCCCTCAATTTCTCTTCAACTCAGTGACCCAATTTTCCAGCACTTACCCATACCACGATGCCCATTCCAATCTTACGTCCCAAATAATTTCTCTGCTGAAACATGCCCAGCTCTTTCTATATCTCACATTCCCTACTTGCTCTCATTTGCCTGTCTCTTAGGTAAGGGGCAGAACATCCTTCCTGTGGTGCAGAAATACGTACAAGGGATGCTCCGAAAGTAATGCCTCTTATTTTATTATGCTGGGTCTTGATGCCAGAGGTATATGTTGGTGGTATGGCAGTAGAGGTTGAACCTTCCCACCAATACTCCACTTTGTTGCTGTGTGACAGATGGCAGCAGAGGGGCACTCCGGCAGAATGGCATCTGACATGGAAGCACATATGAAGTAAAGAGGTGGAATTGAATTCCTCCACACAAGAAAAAAACGGCACCCATTGACATTCACCAATCCTTGCTGAACATTTCTGGAGACCAAACAGTAGATGTGAACACAGTGAGGTGGTGGGTGGTGTGTTCCAGCAGTGACAACAGCAACAGTAGGTCACCTCTGCTAGTGCAAGTCTTTAATAAGCACGGCACAAAGGCTCTTGTACATCATCGGTGAAAATGCATAGCCAATCACAGAATCACAGAATTGTAGGGGTTGGAAGGGACCTCGAGAGATCACCGAGTCCAACCCCCCTGCCAGAGCAGGTTCCCTACAGCAGGTTGCACAGGTAGGCGTCCAGGCGGGTCATGAATATCTCCAGGGAAGGAGACTCCACAACCTCCCTGGGCAGCCTGTTCCAGTGCTCCGTCACCCGCACCGTGAAGAAGTTCTTCCGCATGTTGGTGCGGAACTTCCTGTGCTCCAGCTTAAGGCCATTGCCCCTTGTCCTGTCCCCACAGACCACTGAAAAGAGATTCCCCACCTCCATTTGCCTCCCGCACCTAAGATATTTATAAACATTGA
The DNA here is from genome assembly GCA_013396635.1 of Penelope pileata. Lineage (NCBI taxonomy): Eukaryota > Metazoa > Chordata > Aves > Galliformes > Cracidae > Penelope > Penelope pileata. The sequence goes on along the minus strand of WBMW01002473.1, from coordinate 116,391 downwards.
CCAGGTTCCCTCTCAGCCTTCTTTTCTCAAGGCTGAACAGATCCAGACTACTGAGCCTC
>WBMW01002473.1:32624-116132 GCA_013396635.1 Penelope pileata | reverse complement strand
AGCCTGGTCCAGCCTGACCCTGAACGTCTCCAGAGACGGGGCTTCCACCACCTCTCTGGGCAACCTGTTCCAGTGCTTCACCACCCTCACTGTAAAAAACTTTTTTCCTTAAATCTAACCTAAATTTCCTCTCTTTCACTTTAAAGCCATTTCCCCTTGTCCTGTCACAATAGACCCTGCTAAAGAGTCTGTCCCCCTCTTTCTTACAGCTCCCCTTTAGATAACGGAGTGTAGCTATCAGGTCACCTTGAAGCCTTCCCTTCTCCAGGCTGAACAGCCCCAGCTCTCTCAGCCTGTCTTCATAGGGGAGGTGTTCCATCCCCTGGATCATTTTTGTGGCCCTCCTCTGGACATGCTCCAACAGGTCCATGTCTCTCCTGTGCTGAGGACTCCACATCTGGACGCAGTACTCCAGGTGAGGTTTCACCAGCACAGAGCAGAGAGGTAGGATCACCTCCCTTGACCTGCTGGCCACGCTTCTTTTGATGCAGCCCGGGAGTCTTTTGGCATTGTGGGCTGCAAGGCCACACTGCTGGTTGATGTCCAGCTTGCCATCTACCACTACCGCCAAGTGCTTTTCAGCAGGGCTGTGCTCTATCCTTTCACCCCCCAGCTTGTATTGATAGCAGGGGTTACCACGGCCCAGGTGCAAGACCTTGCACTTGGATTTGTTGAACCTCATGAGTTTCTCCTGTGCCCACTGCTCGAGCCTGTCCAGGCCTCTCTGGATGGCATCCCATCCCTCAGGCATGTCAACTACACCACACAGCTTGGTATCATCTGCAAACTCACTGAGGGTGCAAGGAGGAATTCAGTGGCACACCTTTGCTACATGTGCACTGCCATATCAGATACCATTTTGTCAGACTATCCTTCTGCTGCCGTCTGTACACAAAAACAAAATTTAATGGAATATTGGGGGGAAGATTCAACAACTGCTGCCATACCACCAACATCTGCCTCTGATATAGTGGGCCAACAGAATAAAATAGGAGGCATTAATTTCAGCGTGACCTATGTACAATCTCCTCCTATTCTAGCCCTTCAAATCATACATTACTGGCCATTACTTTGCTAATTTCAGTTATCACTCAAGAAACAAAACAGTGTCCCCATTCACTACCTAATCTGCAGTCATAAGGAGTTTTAGGTACTGAGTATTCAGCATTCTGCAAAACCAGAAATTATGACACAATTTCATAATACTCTAAATGTCAGGTATTTTTCAGTATCCAGTAGAAATTAGAAATGTATTTGAATTTTAGAGTGATAAAATGCATAACCCTATAAAATATTCTATTGTCTCCCTGTTTAAACGGACATCTGCCCACTATCAGATAAAGCCTGTAGAATACATAAATTGCAATGTAGATGTTAAATCATGCAACATATTCAAATGCCACAAGCAAATGCTCAAAATACAGCAGGAGCATAAATATTTTCCCCACCTTGTCAACTATTTTTGTCTTCCTAACTGCAAGAGTTGTTAACTGCAGGACAGAAGCTGTTCATTCCATTTGCAAAATGTGTTTCAGGAAGTTGACCTTTATCTAGTCAGAGCATAGCAGGATCAGTTTCATACACAGCACCCTGATCAGAATCAAAAAGAATGCATAATCCTACTGCTTGGCTTCAGATTTAAATTTCTATCCTGGAAATGTCAGTGACTATTAGCTGTTCTAGCGGCCATCTGTACTCTCTCAGCTCCCTTTTAGCCAAATATAACTTTCCTTATTTATCATGGAAAGTCAGTAATAAGAAAGACAAATAGAACAGGATTGGCTGTCCCCCTTGCTGTCTCAGTCTGCTCTTTCTCACTAAGATCATGTGCTTCTGAAAACAAAAAACACTTGAACTTGTATTTTTTCAAAACTTGTCGCAAAGACCTTGCTATACATTGAGTGAAATCTAGTCACCGAGACTGGCAGCTTGAAAAATGAAAATAAAATACCTCGAGCATTGATTTCTCATTGGACATGTTTCATTTACTGAGGATCAAACTGTGGCACCTTGGTCTGTGGTTTTTGGTAGCACCAGTGCAGAGCTGCTCTGCCCTGTGGGATAGCGAGGCTCTCATTTTGGTATGAATAGTGAGATAGAGCTTAGCTGCCATCCTGTCTTTCCCTAACTTCTTCCGGGTGTTGTGCAGGTGTGAGAGCACTTATGGAGGCATTCCTATCCCCCAAATCTTTTGGGAATAACTAAGACAGAAAATGCCATGTGCTCTCCCACTACATCAGAAGTGGATGCTGATGGGATGGCAGTAGAAGTCAAACCTTCCCACCAATATTCCATCACCTTTTGTTGCCGTGCAAGAGATGGCAGCAGAGGGGCAGTCTGACAAAATGGTATCTGACATGGAAGTGCTCATGAAGTAAATGTATGGAATTGAATAATTTTTGAAAGCAAGTTGATGCCAAGCAAGACAAATTTCAAATGCACGTTGTGTGGAAAAAAAGAGATGAATACAAAGTCAGGGGAAAACAGGGCCTACTGAATCTACCAATTGCATGAGTATTTTCTGAAAGCATCGAATTGAGAAAACACTTTTCATTGTTATGTAAATTTCCCTGCAGCAAGAAAAGAGGTAAGCTCATGAAATCAGTATTTATCTTCAAAAAAAAAAAAAAAAGCAAAACAATTCATGACAGACTAGTTTCAATAGAGAGCTGGTAACTGAGAGACAGTAAGGGACTCTAAAGCTGTTCTTTTGCACGATCACTCTAAACAGAAAGAGACCAAAGCATAAATGCAGGGCAGTGGATTGGGCTGCTGCACTGAGCTACCACAGGGCCCAAGTCTCTGTGTGCTTCCTGTTCTGCTACAGCTGCTTATCCAACGTATATCTCAGAATGGGGCTAGTTAAGTAAACACAAAGGAAAGGAATCAAGAGGAATAACTCAACACTTACCTTCTGGTTGTCACAAGCATTACTCTTAGATACTTACCTTATCCTGTGGGTACTTCTGTTTCACCTTTGTTTGGAAGCAGTTTCAAGCAATCTGCTGGCAATTTGCTGTAAGGTTTTATTTTTTTTTTGATGTGTCATTTTAGCTCACAAATGAGGCAAATGAGTACTAGAGAGAGAAGGCATGTGCCTTCCCTAAACTCACTTAGCCCAGTTCACCAGGCCCGCTTCACTCAGAGGTATGTGATTCCATGTCAGGAGTCTGGCATCCAAATGGGGACAAAATGAGATTGTACGTCACAACACCCAAGTTTCCCTGTTTTCAAGAAACAGTCTTTGATCCACAGATTCCCTCTCATTCCTTCCATAAGGCAACATGCATATTATTTTTAATAATATTATTTTTAATATGCATGTATTTATTAGTAATGTTTTAATCATGTATATACTATGCAGTTAAAAACTAATTTGTCATACCATCTTAAGCAACACTATGTTTTTGCCTGCACAACTACTTTGAGCAATAGGGCCATGCATTCTTTAAACGCTGTTGTGTATGTTAATCAGTCAGATATCATAAGTTACGTGAATACAATTCACTTGTCCATGACCAAATCCGTTAAGTAATACAGAGCGAAACGCATTTGCTGTGGCATCTGGCATAATCAATACACTCAGACAGGAAATCATTTACAGTCGTGGACTAATTAGGTCTAAAAGCTCAGTCTCGTGACTCAGTAACCATCACTTCAAGCTTTATAAAATTCTGTACGTACACAAGATATCATGGTTTTCACCAAAGACTGAGGAGCCTAAGCCAATATCTTCACTGTCTGAGCCAGACTAATATTATTGACTTGCAAGAAATTATTCACATGCAAAAGTATTTGCAGGGCTGTAGCCAAAATCTGGAATTTTAACTGCAAAATTAATAAAATCTATTACTAAGATTAGACTGTATGTTTTATTTTACTTTATTTTTTTAAAAATACAACATTCTAAATACAATTCATATCTAAAATACATTTAAAAAGCAATAAAAAACACATTTACAACATGCAAACATTAACAAATTTTGTAAGTGAAGAGAAACTTTCCAAGAAGAGGGGTAAAATTGATTGCTTAACTCTTTCAAGAAATATTTTTTAAACCACGACTTTCACTTCTATTAAAAATCCATTTGAGATAGTAAATTCCATAATTGACATAGCGCTGCTTAGACCATTTTAATGCAGAGTTCAGATATCAGAAAGTATTATTACAAACCTGTATCTCTGAGTATTACCCAGAAAAGAGTTGGTGACCCAGATGTCACCTTGATTAAATAATATTCAGTAGCACTTAAGGATGCCTAGTATTTTACAGAACAAAAACTCTGTAATATTAGAAATGTACATAAACAACTATCCCACAAAACTGATGATGCCAGGAAGATTTTGCTGCCCAGTGGTTTTCCACTCTCTATTTACAAGCAAAATGCTTTCCCAAGTCTTTCCCAAATACAGTCCTTCACATGGCACCTTGCCGCTGACCACCTAACTGCTGGCTGCACTGGGATGCAGTGGTTTGACTCTTGCTAGTCTGGAGAGGCCAAGTCTAAGACACTGAGTAGGTGACTTAACTGAAGCATATTTCATAGAGTTGTTACTCTTTCCTGATGCAGCTGAAAATAATTTTAATACAAAAAGGTGTAAGCAGTTTAGACAAAAAAAAAACAACACATACATCTTGTCTTTTCTTAGCTTTCAAAGAGCAAAAGAAAAGTATTCTAAAAACACTGCAAAAAGATCTGAACAACATACCACAAAAGTACATGAAAACCAGCATACCCACAGGGAATCAATCCACTTGGGAGCCAATGTAGAAGGTACGGCACACATTTTTAAACAACCAGCAACATATCAGAGCAACACCACCACATGGCATTGAACAAGCACAGAAAAACTGTGCCTGGTCTATAGTGCGTTTTCAGGTGTCCCATAGACAATCACACAATGGAACACACAATGGAATCACATTCAAGAGGGAAAAGAAGGCTTGAGATAAAGGAGTCAAACAGGAAAGAAATATGTGCAGAAAAGGAGAGTAAACATGAAGGAAAACCAAAGTAAGAATCAGAAGTCAGCAGCAGCATGTTTAAGCATCCTAAAAAATTAAAACTTCTAAGCACTGGCTTTACAAAAGCAGTTAAAACACTCCAACATATTTCCATTATTTGTTTAGAATATGTAACAACACAGCACATGCCAGAGATAAAACTCTTAAAAAGAGAAAACGGGCCACAAGACAATCTCTTTATTAGGATTTGATCCACTCTGGAAAATATTTCATTATCCTTCCCACATAAAGGAGTTAAAGATAATGCTGTAAGAGGAAAAGAAGCACCGAGATAGCTTTTTTCTTTTCTTTTTTTAATCTAGGCTTAAAAGAATACCTTGCATTATAAGAGGGCTGCAGTTTTTCCGAAATACTGTTCATTTGTTTGTGTGCTTTTAGGAGAGGTTTCTAGAAACTGAAGACAATCAACATATCTGTTTATAGTTACAAACTTGCATGTACCTGGTGGTATCCATGTAGGCTTCTTGTCTGTTACAGGACTTGATGTATGTAAAGGTCTTTCAACTGGTTCTGAAGACCTGGACATCTTCTTCTGTGTTGGCTCAGATTTTAATTCCATTACTTGTGACGGAGTAACTACAAGTGATATTCAGTTGGAAAACAAAAGCAACCTTGGAAAGATGCTCTTACAGAGAAATCACCACACTGTATAAGATGAAAGATCTCTTTACTGCTAGATCTCTCTGAATTGAGTGAAATGGATGCGCACGTTACTGAAGTGCCACATCTTCCAACCAACAATATGTATTTAAACAGCTAGTCTTGTTACACTCTGGAATACCAATCCTGGTTTGTAAACAAGCACTGAAAATATTCATTGTTAAAGACATTCCAGATACTGAATTGCTAAGGGGGAAGATTCTTCTGTCAGCTATGTAAAGCAAAACATTCCTCGTCACAATAAAAAATAAATATAAACTAAACTATGTAAACTCATGCCTGAAATTAAAACACACTATCAAGTCAGACAAGATTAACACGACAGTAAGAACTTTCTTAAGCTACTTAGATGAAAGTAAATCATGTTAGCAATACAGAGAAAAAATTAAGTCTGAAGGACTTCCATATTTAACATTTTCCCTAAACAATTATTAGCGCTAGCAATGTTTGACTATCCTTGAATGAAAGATTCATATGTGCAATTGCATGCAATAACTGCAAGAACAGGTCCTGAGATTATATATATATTTTAAAATCCTCAAATCACTCAATACTTTTTAACCTTTTCTTAAGAAGTTATTTAAGAAGAAATTACCTGTCTATTCAGTTTTGTCAGTTTTTATTGTAAGCAGCGTTTATTTATTTTAAAGCCTTTTTTCTTTCAGATTTTTTTTCTCATTACCATTTTCCTTTACTCTGCTTATAGTGATTTTCATCTGAACTCTACATAGTCAGTTTGTCAGTCAATTTTATCTGCTCCTCCAGGTCTCTTTTAAGATACTTTGGTTTTGAACAAGAAAAAATATTATAAATATCAAAACAAAAAGAACATTAAGTGATTACTGTGAAAAGTACACAAGAAAACAACAGGAACTTTTATAATAAAATAAGTCTATTTCAAATTCACAGTATAAACTTGCCTGTAGCATTCATCTTGGATTTAGGAGTCATCTTTTTTTTTTCAGTCTGTCTCTTTTGCTTGGATTCCTTTTCTTTGGTTTTCTTCTTTTTCATAGCATATTCTTCGTCATCAGCTTCATTATCATCTGAATCTTCTGATTCCTCATCTATGGCAAGGAAAAGGGATCTCAACTCTTTAGAGGAAATCTAACTTACTGTTACTCCAGGGTCTCCTAATCTCATGCTGAATGTAAAGCACCAGGGTATATTAAGAATACAATGAAGTAAATCTGCACGTATTTATATGATGAACTGAGAATGAAATAGCCATCATTAAACATTCTGTATTTACAGATTCCTCTCTTTGCATTTTAATAACACTCCAGTATAAACTGCAACTAATAGTTTCTAACAATTTTTAATTATCAGTTAAAAAAATTACCCATGTGCAAGATGAAAAAGACAAAATTATTTGGCAAGGCTTTTGATTTTTACACATTCTTGGTCACAGATATTTAAAGAAAAAATATTTCAAGCAAGATTTTACACATTTATTGTTACAAAAAATATGCAACAGACTAACAAATCTTAGGAATAACATTCTAGCATGAATATCTGGACTACTCCCCAAATATTTTATTTCACTGATAATTTTAGAAATATTTTCCACTAAGACTCCTGTAAGGGACAATAGATCAGATAGAGACACATTAGCCATTGGAGAATGACAGAGATATCTACCATTTTCTCTAGGCATTCAGCAATTGGCTTCTGCCAGAATCAGAATGACCTACAAACAGATGCAGAAAAGTTTTCTGATAGTTGAGAATTGGAAGAAGGAAAGAAGGAAGGCTACCTTCTTCTTTAATAAGCTTAGACAAAGCCAATACTGAAAGTACTAACATCTGACATGTCTCCAGAATCAGAATGCAACTGCGAAAATGAACAGAGGGTCTTTCAAGAGACCATTTTCCCCCAGACAACGTGGGAGAAGGATGTTCTGACACACTGCATCAAATACAGAAAAGCAGGGTGATTTTTGCCAATTCAGGGAATGTGTATGAATAAGCCCCAATGTCTGGACATAGCGTCAAAGTGCACTTTGGATACCACTAGTATTAAAACATAATGTTTAGCAAAGGGGAAAAAAAAGATACACTAGAAGCAGTATTCATTTCACTGAATACATAACCTAAGTGTAAGTAACCACATTGAAAGTACACCCAAGCAGCAGGTGTTTACAGATAAGCTACCTGGTATAGTCTCTGGTTCAGAGTCAGTAGCATGCTCTTTGTCACCACTGTCAACAGTCAGTAACTTCTGATGTGACAAAGCCTTAGATGCTGCTGTCCTTTGCCTACAGCCGCTCCTCAGCATGTCATCATCTAGAGCCTGACTGAGACCTAGAAAACAGAAGGTGGTCTAATTAATCAAAATTCACAGTAACTCTGCTCAAAGAGAAGCGACTATTTGCGTCTAGGGGCTCTGAACTCATTTTTGTTTTTTCTGAAATACACTGTTACAGAAGTTTATTATTAGTACCTTTTTTCATGACATTGTCGATTTACTTTTTTAACTGACCAAACTGTACTTTCTGGTAATAAAAGTTATCAATATTTATCTGTAATCAAACTAATTAATGACACTAATAAAAGGACGGAAAATCAAAAATAAAATCAGAAATATGCAAAAGTTTCCCGTGGCACAGCAAACGTTTTGGCCACATCTATTTGATCCTTAGATATTCCAGACACATTAAGGAATTGAGGCTAAGTGTTGCTTCTTGTAGAGGTAAATAAATTCATTATCTAGAAACATCACGTTTGATGTTTTTTCCAGTTAATATTTAGTGATCTGTAACTATTTCATTCAGAGTAGTGTTTCTCCAATATTAGGATTTTTTAATGAAAAAATGAATGCATTCTTCAACATTGAGCATATTTTAAAATGAAGGCACTTTCTTTTTCTCCACATAAGTGCAAAACAGAAACCATAAGGAGCAAAAAAAGAGAAAAATGTATTTAAATGCTATTTCTGAAAGGACAATGTATGAGAACAATTTACTTAAAAATTCACTGTTTACACTGCAGCTGGAAAAAACAGGTCTCCTACTTTCTGATTCAATATTCTTATCTGTTTTAGGATACGGAAAATAAAACTTAAAATAATATAAAATATTAGTATTTGAAAATGACATTATAAAAACGCAGGTTATTAAGAAGCAAAAATAATTAGCATTTTCATCTGTCTTTAAACAAATTACTTGAAATATCTTACAGAAGATTCATTTTTCCTCACAGAAAAAAACATGAACCTAAGAAGACAAGGCACTACCTAGAAATTCTCATTTCCTCATTATGACATCTTGACAAAAACCATGACTTTCAATCTATTTCTTTGTAAAATAAGTCATGTTGAGTTCACTACGCATAAATGAATTGTTGCACTGAACTGTACAATAACCTTGTTCTTCTGAATTTTGCACTTCAAGGACATTTGCTGACTTTTCTTTGACGGATAACGCTAAGGTAACTTTCAAATTCCTTTGATAGAGTTTATCATCCAAGGATATTCTGAAAAAACAAACACACAAAATAATAGTAAAATGCAACAAGTGTTACAGATCTATTTCTGTCTTGCTAAGCTTTGAATTCTAATTTTTCTACAGAAATTACTACTTCAATATGTACTTTATCACATATCATATCATGAATTACTTCCTGAAAAGACTTAAAATACACACTAATATTTAAAGCATAACACATTTAAAAGTACTGTGATATTGAAACACTGTACGCACATGATCTAACAACTGATATTATCACAGGAAAAGCTGATGATGTTTGCTTGAAAAAACATACTGAAATATAATATTTATATGAAACTTTACTGTTGAAACAATTTTTCTAGTAATATTGATTTTGTATTTTCTATCAAATTTTAAGTATGTTCTTTTCTAAGGAGTCAAACTTGTTGTTATAGTTATCAGTTAAGAAGTCGTTAAGTAATACAGAACTCTTACAATTATTTTGCACTGTGGAAGCATCAAGACCAGATCAGAAACCCAAACCTGTTTCTCCACCTACGCAGGCAGCTTGTTGTAGTTTTTTTTAAAGCTGTAAGTAAATGCACACAGCTCTCTACTGACCTCAAATGGCTTTTCCCAGCTTTATGTAAAGTTGCATTATCCTTGATTTGCAAATGAAATATTAAAGATGAAAAATATTATTATAATAATATGCTAGGTCTTTATTCTCAGCTGCACAAAACTATAGCAAAAAAAGAAAAAACAAATACTATTTTTGAAATCCAGGTTCCTTCTTCAAACAGAGTTAATCACATTTCAATACTTATTACCTTCCAATAGGCGTCTGCCTTTCTGACTGAGTCAATTCTTTTTGTGTTTTTTGCTTCTCCTTTTTCTCCTTCTTTGGTTCTTTGAGCTGTGTTCTGGATTTTTTGGTTACATGTGCAGCTACGCATGCAAAGTCATCATCTATGTAGGAGACAATAACAAGCTTTAATTAGTTTTCCTTCAATGTATTTTTCCATGTGGCCAAAAAGAAATCACTCAACTTAATTTCATCATACAGTGAAAATATAACAAACATAATCTTTTTGAAATTAATTCTATTAAAAAAAAAAAAGACAAATGTAACCACACTCTTCATAAATGTATTTTAAATTTTGCATCTGCTTTAATGGTGATCATTTCAATTTTTATTACTGATATGGCAATAACGGTTCAATGCTGAGATTTTCAATAACTACAAGTTCCAATTTTTGAAATACTTAACAACAATCAATTATAATAGCAATCATTGTCATTGATTAGAGTCTTGGTGTTTTGGAAATTATTTACATTAATGACTCCTGTTCATAAGAAATGCAGGCTGCTTCCCTTTCCTCTCTCATATTGCCTCTAACCAAATACAAAATACTTTCTCCAGTTTCCCAAGAAAATTAGGAGGCACAAAACCGTCCTTTCTTCCAGCCAATAACACTGTGCAAAATGAGGAAAAATATTATAATCATGTGTTCTTTAAATGCCAGAGAACGTATGCCATATGATCACTTCTGAGAAAAAACATCTAAATCATAGAAGAAAATTTTTCTTTAATATTACAAGTGGTCACTTAAAAAATAAGAAAAGTCATGCACCATATTTAAACTCATGAAACTAAGACTCTGTATTAATTCACACCAGTCATAAGGGACCCTCGACATCATTTAATTTTTCCATCCCCTTCTTATCACTTCAAACTGTTCAATGGATCCCACAAACTGCCAAACAGCACAGGAAAAAAGAAAAAAAAAAGTGAAAAAAAAAAACAAATTCAGTTAAGGAAAATGTGTGATACCCATTACAGCTTAGAGGTAAAGGACTGTCATGAAAACAAACAGCCTGCAATTTACTTTTTTTAACAAGAGAAATCAAAATTTGGCTGCTAAGTTCTTATCCAAAATCCTTTAAGATACAGAGCTCCAGAAGAAATGTTAGACCTGTGCACAGCCGATTACATAACTCCCTTTATATTCTGGTTTACAGTCTTGTGAAACAATTATCAGGAGGAAATGGAACAAGCAATTCTTTCTGAAAACTGAGGCAGGCAGAGAAACAGATTTTCCTGCTATCAAAAGACAGTGCATTCAACAGTTCCCTGGCAAACTGTTGTTATACTCTGGCTAATGGTAATCATACTGTTTTAGAATCAGGATTCTTAAGAATGTGCCCAGTTTACTTCAGTAGTAGCCTTGTCACTTAACTAATTCATGAAAAAGAACACTCTGCTGCTGATGCTTTGTGTTGTGGCATTACTATATGGGTGTCCAACCTTTTGGCTTGTCTGAGCCACATTGAGTGAAGAGGAATGGTCTTGGGCTGCATAAAAAATACATAAGATAGTTAATGTATGTAACTAACAAAACTTTTTTTTCCCCTATATTTTTATTAAAACACTAAAAAAAGAGAGCAATAAAAACATAAAACTACTGGGATATTTGACCCTGTTTTTGTGAAACTAATGCACCAGTGCCTGGTTCGATTGAAATGGTTGCAATTCCTAGTGAGTTCTCAAGGAGCTCATCCGAGATTTTTGAGGAAATATGACTCTTCCTGTGCTTCATCCTTCAAAACAGTTGTTCACTGTTATGGTTTGACTCAGCAGATAGCTGAGTTCCACACAGTTATTCACTCACCCTCTCCCCTCCCCAAATGGGACGGGGGAGAGAAGTAGAGAGATATGCAGTAAAATGCGTGGGTTGAGATAAATGCTATTTACTAAAATAGTAAAGAGAACAAAAGAAATAACAGTACATATATATATATATACACAAAGAGGATACGCAGATCAAGGGCTCACAGCCAGTGGTGACCCTTCCTCCCAGCTAGTCCCTTCCGTAACGAAGAGAACCCGGAAACCCAACGAACCAATCACATGATGTTATATGGGATGGAATAGCTCTTTGGTCAATTTGGGTCAGCTGCCCTGGTCCTGTCCCCTCCCAGTTCCCAGCTCCTTATGCCCCCCTTAACTATTTCACTGGCAGAGGAATGCGGAAGTGAGTTATGTCCTCGGCTCCGTTCAACACCGCCAGGATGTTATCAGTATCTCTGAGGAACAAGATAAATTCATGCTAGACACTACGAGAAGCGTAACTTCTGTTAGAAACTAAGACAAATGTACAAACTGCCAAAAAGCAATGACATGACTATGGTATGATTGTGAAGCGAGGGATATTTTTCTCTGCTAAGATAGATCTTAGGTCTAGTAAAGAGATACAAACAAATTTTTCTTTTAGTTGGATGTCTGATTGCAACTCCATATATTCCATTTGAAAATTTGCAGGTAATGTATTTCTGTTGACTGAAAATGAAGTTGCAAATACATAAAAAAAAAATGATGATTTTTTTGGAAATCTTGAAACCTATTCTCAAATTCCTTTATCCAAAATGGAAAGCAAGGCTGCACGTTTTTTGCTGTTCACATGACTGTGTTTAGCGAAAGTATCAAAATGCATGAAATTATTTGTCATAACTTGAGCTTGCCGTAATTTAAGTTTCATTTCAAACGCTGTTACGATTTGAAATATGGCACAGGTAAGTTGGTTTTCATCTTGAAGACACATGTTAAACTCATTTAAATGAGCAGTCAAATCCACCAAAAATGCTAAATGTGGGAGCCATTTTTCATCTTCAAGTTCTGGCACAAATTTTCCTGTTGATTCCACAAATGACTTGATTTCATTTTGCAAATGATAAAATCTTTTCAGCATTTTACCTCAACTTAAACACCTCGCTTCAGAAAAGTAAATGCTGTAAATGAAGTAAATGATAATAAGCATCCATACTTTTAAGGAACTCCTACTGGCAATGATTCAATCCCTTGGACTTTACGAAATTCATAGCTTTGATGACAATTTGCACGACATTATCCATTTCTAAAGCTTTCACATATAAATTTTCTTGATGTATGATGCAGTGATATTTCATCAAACATGAGTTACTGGTGGCAGCTGCAGTGTCTTCTATTAATTTTATAAGTCCCTCTTTTTTACCAACAACTGCTGGGGCGCCATCAGTAGCTATACCAGATATCTTGACAGAAGTGAAAGAAATTGCTTTAATGTAATTTTTGCAGCTACATACAAATCACAAAATTTACTTCTGTCTTTTAATGGCACCAAAGAAGCCATTTCTTCCATGACATTATATTCATTATCAATACCTCAAATGAAAATGGAAAGTTGAGCTGTGTCTGTAGCATCAGAACTTTCATCTATCTCCAAAGCATAAAATTTGAAATTAGCAGCTTTACTCTCCAAATTTCTTTTGACAAATTTTCCTATTCTTCAATTTGCCTGGCTATAGTCTGGTGAGATAAGCTGATTTTAGAAAAATCTGTTTTTTATCAGGACAAATTACATTTGCCACACTTTCCAAACATTCCTTGATATACTCACCATTAGTAAATGGTTTTGATTTCTTTGCAATCAGATTTGCTACCGTATAACTAGCTTTTACAACAGAATCTGTTTGAGTTTTAACTTTTTTAAAACAATTTTGCTGAGATGACAAACTTTTTTTCAGTTTTACTATTTTGTCTTTATGAAGCATTCCTTGATATGCATTGAATGTGGTGGCATGTTTTTGCACACAATGTCTTTTCACATTATAATCTTTGAAAACCAACACAATTTCCTTACAAATTAAGCATAGAGGCACATTATTTGTCTTGACAAAAAAGCACTCAACTGTCCATTTTTCATTGAACACTCTTTCTTCATCTACAATTTTTCTTTTTTTGGTTTTTGTTTTCTTTTGAGATCCCATTAGGTTGGTTGAAATATTACTATTGGCAATCACTGCATTTTACTCAAGCAGCAGCACAAGCGTGTGCTGTGCGTAATGCACGCAGGTTTCGATGAGACCGAGTGTGTGTGGCAGCGCAACAGGCAGAGTTAGCACTGCCCTGTGCCCACTGTTTCCCGGCTGCAGCTCACACAGTGCCAATCGCACACCAATCTTTGGTTGTTGCTGAGCGATGGCTGTGCACCTGGGGTCAGCCCGGGCCGCTTGGCAGGGGCAGAGCCATTGCCATGACAATGCACAGCTGGCCCAGGCCATGGGGTGGACATGTCTGCATTAGTGCTTGACATTTTAGTTATGTACAAGAATATACCACTTACCATCATTTTCAAAATCCCCAAATTCAGCATAATCAACAATTTTCCTGTTCCTATGGCAAAAGCATACAGTATTAATCCTTACTTGCTAATTCTTGATGTAAAACATGTCTTTAAGGAGAAAATCAATGTATGTCCAAATGTGTAGGTAACTATTGCTACCGCATACAGTATGGTTATTAAGAGTCATAAAATGGCTTGGGTTGGAAGGGGCCTTAAAGGTCATCTAGTTCCAATGCCCCTGGTGGGCTGGGAAACCTCCCACTAGATCAGGTTTGTTCCCCAGGGCCCCATTCAGCCAGGCCCAGCATCTCTGGGCAACCCACTTCAGTGCCTAACCACCCTCACAGTGAAGGATTTCTTCCTAATATTTATCTAAATGTACCCTCTTTCAGTTTAAAACTGTTACCTTTTGTCCTGTCACTAGACTCCCTGATAAGTCCCCCCCCAGCTTTCCTGTAGGCCCCCTTTAGGTGCTGGAAGGCCACAATGAGGTCTCCCCGCAGCTTCTTCTTCTCCACGCTGAACAAGCCCAGCTCCCTCAGTCTGTCCTCATAGAGGAGGTGCTCCAGTCCTCTGATCTCCTTTGTGGCCCTTCTCTGAAGCCCCTCCAACAGTTCCACGTCTTTCCTGTACTGGGGGCCCCAGACCTGGACACAGTACTCCAGACGGGGCCTAACGAGGGCAGAGCAGAGAGGGGCAATCACCTCTCTCTCCCTGCTAGCCACCCCTCTCCTGATGGAGCCCAGGATACTGTTGGCTCATGCTGAGTTTCTCACTAACCAACACTCCCAAGTCCTTCCCTGCAGCACTGCTCTCAATCTATTCTTCATGATCCCTTAACAGCTTCTAAACAAAAATGTTTTTGTTGTTCTCCTTATAGGAGCACAGTATTCTCCTTACATATACACCTTTTCAGAGAGAATTATTCACTTCTGGGCCTCTACCAGACGCTCGAGACGTTTCTGCAGACAGCTCTTACATGGCTTCCTGCGCCAGGCTGCCACTAGCACAGGTGTTAAGGTGTTTCTCTACCCCGAGGGGCTCGGGCAGAACTTCCACTCCTGCTCCTTTGTGAAAGGCGCGGGGCCGCCCGTGCGGGCCACCCGCCGCGCCAGCTCCTCAATGGACAGAGGCGTCCCTGCCGCCTATCTTTCGTATTTTTTTCCAACTGTGGGACAAGCCCCGCGCTTTCAGCTAAACGGGGAACACCGCCAGCCCGCTCTCCAGCCCCGCTCTGCAGCAGGCCCCGGCTAGGGAAGCGGGGCCGGAAGAACCGATGGCGTTGGCGGAGCAGCCAACGGCCAGCGGCAGCGCGCCGGCGGCTTTCGAAGAAATGTCACTCCCGACGCCCGCGCGCCCTGGGGGCGGGCAGCCCGCGCAGCACGCGCTCGCGTTCCTCGCCCGCTCTGCGCGGCCCGCACCGGCCCGAGCTGAGCCGCCCCACGCACCTCCTCACCAGCCTCGCCATCCTGGCGGCGGCGGACACGGGACACACACGCCAGTGACGACGCCGTTCTCCCCGCGGACGCCGGCAGAACAGCACATTCGCCACAGAGCGGCAAGGCGGGGGCGGCCGGTGCCTCAGCGTCGAATCTGCGTCTTCGGACGTGAAGCTGCTGAAGGGGGAGGCGGGAGCTCCTGGCGTCTCCTCCCTCCCGGCCGGCGTGCGCAGAGCCCAGGTGAGTGGTGGGGGCGGGGGGGACCGCTCGGGCCCTTCGTGCAGGGGCCCTGGCTCCAGCCCCCGCTGGCTCTGCGCCTGCCGCCCCTCAGCTTGGAGAGAGCGCTCCGAGCTGGCGCAGCGCCATCTCGCCCGCGGAGCCGCCCCCTGCGGTCCTGTGACTGAGGGATCCCGCCTCGCCGCTGGGCAGCGGGCTTGGTTCACCCGGAATGTGTTACCGCAGGCGCCTTTCCTCTTCTCTCCTGCCGTCAGCTTTGTTTTTACTTTTTCGGTAACCAGAGCTACCGCTGCCTCTCCTCTGAGCCTGGCAGCCCAGAGCCTGCGCCGAATTTGGAGGCTTGCGTGCCGCTTTCCAAAAGGGGCTTGGCCCTCCCTCGCGGGGCAGACGGGCGCTCTGTTGCGTGGGAGTCAAAGACAGCAGCCGTGACCTTTTCACATCCTTTTTCTCCCCCCGTCATTAGTATACTTAGTATACTCGAGAAGTAGCACAAATACTTTTAATGGTGCTGTTTAAATCCTTCTCGACTGGACGTGGTCTGGCCCTGGTTTAGTTTTGGTTGCCTTGGAGTGTTTATTCATTGTCCTTCAGCGATTTGAAACTGGTAGCTAAAGTACTCCATGGTATGTATTTCAGCTATGTGTTTAGTTTTCTGTAGAATCACAAAATGGATTAGAAGGAACCTTAAAGATTGAATAGTTCCAACTATTTGGACACCTCCCACTGGATCAGGCTGGCCAGAGCCCCATCCAACCTGGCCTTGAACACTTCCAGGGATGGAACAGCCACAGCTTCTCTGGGTAGCCTGTGCCAGTGCTTCACCACTCTCTGACTTAAGAGTTTCTTCCTAACATCTAACCTAAATCTCCCCTATTTCAGTTTAAAACTGTTATCCTTTGTTGTGTCACTCCTGATAAATAGTCCCTTTCCAGCTTTCATATAGGTAAAACCTTTTCTTTTAGGTACTGAATAACTGCTATGTATCTTCTATCTTCTATGGCTGCTATGTCTTCCTTGGAGCCTTCTCCAGGCTGGAAGATAAACACCTCCAAGCCTGCCTTCATAGGAGAGGTGCTCCAGCCCTCTGATCATCTTTGTGCCCTTCCTTTGGATCTGCTAATAAGTCTAATAAGTCTGTCTTCATTGTGCTGGGGGTCCTTGAACTGAACGCAGTACTCCAGGTGCGATAGATGGGATTAAAGTGATTTGTTTCATCAGTTCCCAGCATGTACGCTTGTTCATGACTCTATGAACTAGTTGTAGAAATTTTGCTGTGGAAAATACTTTTTTTCTTCTTTTCTTCTCCTTGAACAGTGGTGTTTAGTACTGAAGAGGTATCAGTTAGAATAAGATGTCCAGCTTTACAGGTCAAGTTTGAGAAAGAGAAACGTGAATGTGTGGAGTAGCCCTTGTGGAGAGAAAAATCACCAAGACAGCTCCTATTGATTTTTCATCTTGTAGACTGTTCTCTTGCCTTTTTTTTTTTTTTTTTAATGATATCATTTAAAAATAAATACAATCTATCCTAAAGCAAGTTTCAAAATGACTAAACAAGCTTCTTCCAGAAATGATCGCGGACCTCCCCGCCCCTCAACTCTGCCCCTGGCGGAAAAGAGGAAATGAAATCCTACTGCACTTTAAACTGTTTCACATTTTGAGACATAGCTGTCTGCAGTTACAGTGTTTCGGTTAAAGGTACCTGTTTATGCCTTTTCTTTATGTCGTTCTTGTGCCTTTAACTCACAAGGTTTATACTGTAATTCTTGAAAGTTGTTACCCTAATGCACTCAATTACGTTTTGGAAACACTCACTGTTCTGGAAACTGGCATTTGTGCTTCAGCTGTTACCTGTGTATTTGGAAGTCAAAGTTGTGACAGATATTTCTGAAAAATGCAGATTTAAAAGTTTTATTGCTAGAAATTGTTAATTATTAATAAAACCATGCTTTTTGTTAGTATTTTTTTTTATTATGATTCTACAAGAATGTAACTAATGCTATTTTCATTGCTAATGCAGGAAATGAACTCAATAAGATGAAGCCTAATAAAGGAAAGACCTGTGCTGGGGAGAGAGAGTATGTGTACACACACAACGCTGGAAATCAACATTTAGTGCTTACGGTGCCTCTCAAATTTCCTGTGCAAGAAAATATTAGTCATTTGCATGGACGTCTAATGCTTCTGCACAATCTTCCATGTTTTATAGAAAATGGTAAGAGCTGATTTTTTAAAAAAAAAATTCATGTCATATGTGCTCATCCGTGAATGCTTTACAGTATACTTCAAGAAACAAAAAAGGGGGGAAAAAAAAACTGTCTTTAATTTAAAAAAACAACAGCAGCAAAACATTTATGAAAGTGGCTATCAGTACTAGCAAGTAAGGTGCCCAAGTAAAAGGTTTTCAGAGAAAACTTTTTGTATGTTTCCTAGTCGATTGCTGATACTTCCACTGATATGGTTTTGTTGATTCTTCTTTGTTCATTCTCTTCTTGTTATAATAGACCTGAAACAATCTCTTAATAAGTTCATAGAAGAAGAAACTACAAAAGGTTATGATGGAGAAGCTGAAATGGCTCTGGAATTGGTGAAATCAGGAGAAGTAGACATAAACCAGCTGGCAGATTCTTGGGCTAAAGCTTATAAAGAGGTAAGATTAAGGCTGAAAAATTAATATTCAGAACTTGCTTTGTGAGTGTGCATGCACACATACACAATCGCTTCTGTGAAGGTGCAAAATTACACTGAAATTCATTTTTACTGGTAATTCTTAGGCTTTTTTCTTTTTATTCAAAAGTGACCATTAGGTCTTCACCCTGCAAATTCTCAGTCAGATTTTTTCTGAATTTATCTCATTACTGGCAAAAATTTAGTAGTTATAAAATACAAAATGGAGAGCTGAAATAGCTAGTGACAGTCAAACAAAAGTAGATAAAAGAGTTACAGTGCGTGACAATCAAAACAAAAGATAGCAAATCTCAAAAATATCTATGAGGACTCCAAAAGAGGAGGTGTGTAGTTTTCAGCCTATCTTCTGAGTTCACGTGAGTATTGCATGTTTTTTAGAGATTTCTTTTGCATGTAATCCTCAAAAAAGAGGAATGCAAAGGAATTTGAGGAGTCCTAGTGGAGAGAAACTGCAGCTATTGTAGAAAAGTCTGTGGGCATTAGATTGGCTTATCGTGGAAGAGAGAAGAATATTATGAAGAATTCCAAACCATAAATGTGTTATCAAGAGAAATGGCAAAAAATTGGCTGCCTTAATGAATATCAACAGAATGAGATTAGCTTAACCTTTAAGAAGATTTTTTTTATTGGAGGAATGTTGGAGTGTGATGAAAGATTGAGAGTTTACCCTCTTCTGCTCTGAAGGTTACTATGAATAGTTTAGGCAGACTATTTATTTAAAATCTTTTCTGAGTGCAAGGGTTAGGATTGTATCATCTCTACACATTTCTAACCTATATTTCAATTTTACTGTATCAATTTGTCAGCTGAAGCTGGTGGGAATGACTGCAGATATTAGGAATGTTTCAGTGTAAAAAAAGCTTGCTGAAATGGCATTTTTGGATCATTCTTTATTCAATAAAAAACACTTTTCTTAAATTGTTGTTGCTCACATTCTAGTGATATCAGCATTTGATCTTCCTTTGTAACAAAACATTTTTCTTAGCATAGCTTATGTTTTGGGCCCTAAAATGCATCAAGTGGAAATATTGTACAGTTTATTTATTTATTTATTTTTGTTGACAGTATCTTAAAATAGTAAGTGCTAAATTTTCTTCTTTTGAAATTGTTGGTGGCTGAAAATTGATTATTCCTCACTGTAGTCAAAATACTTCTGTTGCTAGATGATTTGAAAGAAAGAATATGGGAAGAGAGAAAATAATAATAGCTAAAGCAGAATACAGACAACCCAAATTAGGAAAGAAATTGTTAATGTCTGTTGAAGGACATGCATCAGTGTGAAAGCCTGTTTGGTTTTGCCCCACTTTTATGAGGGATCGTTATTATAAATCATCTGAAACCCTTAAGGACCTATCTCTTATAACTTTTAGACAACATTAGAGTATGCAAAACCTGAAGAAACCAGCTGGGATGAAGATTTTGCAGATGTTTATCATGATCTGATACATTCTCCAGCTTCTGAAACACTGTTAAACCTGGAACACAATTATTTTGTTAGCATCTCAGAATTAATAAGTGAAAGAGATGTGGAACTGAAAAAACTACGGGAAAGGTATATATATATTTTCATTGTCATACTAAATACAGGTGCATGCCACTGAGTGTATACAACTTGTATGATTGTATGTGTCAATTTGTATTTGTCAATGTAAGCCTTATTTTAATTTTACGTTTCCATCTTCAAACATGTAAGAAATAATTAGCCTATATTATTAGGGTCAGCTATCTTACAGTCTCCTCAGTCACTGAGATTATAAAAAACTAAGGTCATCAGAGTAATATAAGGTTTGAATTTTTTTTTCCCCATTTGTTCTATAAATGTTTATGAAAGTGCTTAGGATATCTAGACAACCAAGTGTAAGTATGTACTATATTTTGCCTTTATTGTAATGTAATTTAAAAGAGAAATTAGAAGTTTCACGAGATGAAAGGTGAGGAATGGAACTGAACCAACTTCAATTCAGAAACTCTAGAAGCAAGAATTTAAGTAAGAATTTAACTAAATGTGGGATCCTGAATTCCCCAAGCTTGAAAAGCTACACATGGCTGCTTTGCCCACAAGGGGGAGTACACGTATTGCGGGTTTTTATAGATATTAGCAACAAATACTGGCAGTGCTTGTGAAATGCCAAAATATCCTAAGGAGGTATGTTTTAGCATTCTAAGTGGCAGTATTCTTGCTTTTAAGCTCACACTATGTGGTATATACCTATTTTTATAGTTTCTTTTAAATGTACCTCCAGACTGAATCTTGCATATATCTAATTTGGGGATGAAAGTCGGCATTAATGTGTGTAAGCATAACTTTTTTTTTTTGCTGATTACTAATTCCTCTTAAATATGCACTTAGCATTAAAAGCAATAATCTTGTACAGCTGTAGTATAATATAGCTGTGTTGACTCCAGTGGAATATCTTATAGCTACCTGCCATAATTGTGAAACTATGTGTTTCGATAACAGCTGAGACTATCCCACTTGTGTGCAGGTAACATTCTGTTTACACAGATCATATGGAATTCCTGACCCTCGAATTTGTTGTGTGGGTATTAGTTACTAAGTCTTTGCTGCGGTAAATCTATTGCAGAAGGCTAGGTTGAACACAAAAGACAAAGCAAAGCCAAAGACTTCAGAAGATGAAGGCGAGACAAGGTATTTAGATGAACCGATGACATTAGGGCAGTTCATTAACTCCAGCACCCATTTTTGAAAAGAGCTTGAGCTGGAAACTTACCTGACTATTAAAAATAAGTGTGTTTAGTCTACTTGCTAGTGCTTACATGTTTGCATTGTTTGTGTTTGGAAGGGAAAAAAGCAAAGGACTGATAAAGTCTGATAAAGTTTATCTTAAAATAATAGTTGTCTTTGGATTACAGTATCTAGCTGGGAAATCTTTCTTGGTAGATCTTATGGACTCTAAAATTGATTTTTAATCAGGGGGAAAATGTTTTTAAAAATTTTATAGCTATTTTAAGTTGAAAATGATAGAATCCTTAGATTTGGAAGGGACCTCTAAAGGTCGTCTAGTCCAGCTCCCCTACAACATACAGAAGCATCTACAGCTAGATTAGGTTGCTCAGAGCCCAGTCCAGCCTGACCTTGAATGTCTCCAGGGACAAGGCTTCCACCACATCTCTGGGCAGCCTGTTCCAGTGTTTCAGCACCCCCACTGTAAAAAACTTCTTCCTTACATCCAACCTAGATCTCCTCTCTTTAGATTGAAACCATTTTCCCTTGTCCTATCCCCACAGACCCTGCTAAAGCATCTGTCTCCCTCTTTCTTGTGGCCCCCTTTTAGATATTGATAGGCAGCTATCAGGTCTCCTGGGAGCTTTCTCTTCTCCAGGCTGAACAACCCCAGCTCTCTCAGCCTGTCCTTGTAGGAGGGATGTTCCATTCCTCGGATCATTTTTGTGGCTCATTTTTTGGATCATTCTCTGGACACGTTCCAACAGGTCCATGCCTCTCTTGTATTGAGGACTTCACATCTGAACGCAGTACTCCAGCTGAGGTCTCACCAGCACAGAGTTAGAGGGGCAGGATCACCTCCCTTGACCTGCTGGCCACGCTTCTTTTGATGCAGCCCAGGATACAGTTGGCTTTCTGGGCTGCAACTGCACATTGCTGGCTTATGTCCAGTTTGCCATCCACCAGTACCCCCAAGTCCTTTTCAGCAGGGCTGTGGTCTATCTGTCCGTCCTCCAGCTTGCATTGATAGTGGGGGTTCCTTTCACCCAGGTGCAAGACCTTGCACTTGGCTTTGTTGAACCTCATGAGATTCTCCTGTGCCCACTGCTTGAGCCTGTCTAGGTCTCTCTGGATGGCATCTCATCCCTCAGGTGTGTTAACTACACCACACAGCTTCGTATCATCTGCAAACTTGCTGAGAGTGCACTCAATCTCACTGTCAATGTTGATGAAGATATTGAAGAGCATCAGTCCCAGCACTGACCCCTGAGGGACACCACTCGTCTCTGATCTCCATCCAGACATTGAGCCATTGACTACCACTCTCTGGGCTTGATCCTACAGCCAGTTCCTTTGTCCATCGAACAGTCCCATCAAACACCCGTCAAACAGTTCATAGAACCCCCTTCAAATCCATATCTTTCTAATTTGGAGAGAAGGCTGTTGTGTGGGACTGTGTCAAAGGCCTTACTGAAGTCCACACAGATGACATCAGTGGCTCTGTCCTTGTCCATTGATGTAGTTACACCATCATAGAAGGCCACGAGGCTGGTCAGGCAGGACTTGCTCTTGGTGAAGCCAAGCTGGTTGTCCTGCGTCACCTCCCTCTCTTCCATGTGCCTTAGCATAGCTTCCAGGAGAATCTGCTCCATGATTTTTCCCAGCACAGAGGAGAGGCAGACAGATTGATAGTTCCCTGGGTCATCTTTTCTACCCTTAAAAAAGGGTGTGATACTGCTTTTTTTCACCAGGGACTTCTGACCACCGTGAACATAGTTATGCTCTTAACCTGAAGTTTGAGAGATAACTAGTTTGTTTGTTTTATTTTTAAGTAAAAGGAAAATATTATTCATATTCTGGGACTGCAAATTTAGGTGTAGTTCTGTTTTGGTTTTTATGTCCAGTGGCTTTTCTATTATTTTTGGTGAAGTAGTTAACTCAAAGGAATTAGCTAAACAAAGAGCCTTCCCCCAACATTGGTAGAATTAAGTGTCTGACTAAATAGCTGCTATAAAATGCAGTTCATCCATTGCACTGTCATACAGTCCTCACTGGACTTCTCATAATGCTCCACTTATAGGGTGACGTTTGTCTTCTAGATCCCTTGCCCAATCTACCCTGTGTAAAGGGTTGTTCCTGCTGAGAAGAGCTGTTGATTTTCCTGTGTCCTGGTAGGACAGTGAACAAGAAACTCTCTAATTGAATTTCAGCAAGGATGGTTCAAACTAGGTATTAGTAAAAACTTTTCTAATGATAAAGATAGTAAAGTATTAGAGTGTCTAGAGAAACTGACATCTCTGCAGGCAAACTTGAAATGTGTGGATTCTGATTGTGAAAAGACCAGGTAGATAAAGTACTGCATGATATATCTTTCAGGTATGTGTTGAGTTTTCTGTAGAATCATAGAATGGCTTAGATTGGATAAGACCTTAAAGATCATCTAGTTCTACCCCACTGGCATGGGCAGAGACACATTCCACTAGATTAGACTGCTCAAAGTCCCATCCAGCCTGGCCTTCAACGCTTTCAGGGTAGGGGTTTCCACAACTTCTCTAGGCAACCTGTTCCAGTTCCTCGCTGTCATCGTAGTAAAGAGTATATTCCTTATATTTAATCTAAATCTATGCCTTTAATTTAAAACTGTTATTCCTTGTTCCGTCACTACGCTCCTTGTTCTAGAGTCTCTCCCCATCTTTTTTGTAGACCTTGTTTAAGTACTGAAAGGCCCCTATAAGATCTCCCTGTAGCCTTCTCTTCTCTGGGCTGAACAACTCCAGCTCTCACAGCCTGTCTTCAAAGAAGAGGTGTTCCAGCCCTCTGACCATTTTTATGTTCTAACAGGTCTGTGTCTTTCTTATGCTGCAGGCCTCAGAGCCAAATGCAGTACTGCAGGTGGGGTCTCATGAGAGCCGAGCAGAGGGGAACAATCACCTCCTTTGACCTGCTAGCTACACGTCTTTTGATGCAGCCCAGTATACGATTGGCTTTCTGGACTGCAAGTACACGTTACCTGCTCATTTTCAGTTTTATGTCCACCAATACCCCAAAGTCCTTCTCCACAGGGTTGCTCTCAGTCCACTCACTCATTGCCCAGCTTCTATTCATGTTTGGGATTGCCCAGATGCAAACGGAAGACCTTGGGCCTCTGATGAGCATCAACCAGCTGACTGATAGAACTGATCAGTGACAATATCAACAACGTGTGCTCCTCTATCAGTTTATTGAAAGTGATGCTTGTTATAAATTGGCATTTGCTTCCCTTTCAGACAAGGAGCAGAAATGGATAAGGTGATGCAGGAGCTAGGGAAGTCTTTAACGGACCAAGACGTAAATTCATTAGCAGCTCAGCATTTTGAATCTCAGCAGGTAAAATAAGTTCAGTTAATTAAAACACATCATGTAAATAATTGTCTTAAAAAGAGAACCCAAAGCACTCAGATTATTGTCTTCTTGTTAGGATTTGGAGAACAAATGGACCAATGAATTAAAACAGTCTACTGCTATCCAGAAGCAGGAATATCAGGAATGGGTGATAAAACTTCATCAGGACCTGAAGAATCCCAACAACAGCTCAATCAGGTATTTAATTCCACCGTGAATTCTACTGCTGTCTATATTCATTCAAATGACATTGTTTTATATTATCTTTCTTTCAGAGTAGCCATTTAAACAGGATAATCCAAGAAAATCAAAGATAATTAGCCATCATAATCAAATAAATACTTTTTTTAAAGTTTCTTCATTTTGTAACATTTTTACAATCTTTTTGTACAATAAAGTATAGTAATGCACTGAACTACAGCCTGAGCTGTATGGAGTTTCCTCTTGTTTTTTCTTATTTACAGTGTTTCTGTTTAACACTATTTTACAACATTTTCTGTTAATGATTAATGATATTATGCAGAATAATTGTGCTTTAATAAGTGGTAGTAGTATCACAAGATTAAGAAGCTCTTTGTATTTTATGTAGACATCATTGAAGAGCTAAAAATTTTTAAAAAAAAAAATAATTTTTTTTTTATTTTTATTTTTAAATTTTTTTTAGTCTGACTGTGTGTGGTGAGTGTTGAATGAAAAGTATTTCCATTGAGGAAATAGCAGGGAAATTAGAATTTGTAACTTGGGGAGATCCTTGTTCTGTATCATTAGTATCCACTGCCTTTGTTACTATTTGTAATACAGACGGATTAAAATATGATGCTTTTTTGTGTCTCGTATTAGTAGAAGAGCCTGAGCAGATTGTTTAGATGAATGTGGTAGGCGTTTATGGGGAAAATGAAACCTTTGAACCAAGTGGATGTCAGAAACTCAACATGAGCCAGCAACATGCACTTGCATCCCAGAAGGCCAACCAGATCCTAGGCTGCATCAAGCGAAGCAGGACCGGCAGGTCTAAGGAGGTGATTCTGCCCCTCTACTCTGCTCTCGTGAGACCTCACCTAGTTTACTGCATCCAGTTCTGGGGCCCCCAACACAAGCAGGATGTTGAGCTGTTGGAGCTGGTCCAGAGGAGAGCCACAAGGATGACCAGAGGGCTGGAGCACCTCCCCTACAAGGACAGGCTGAGAGAGTTGGGGCTGTTCAGCCTGGAGAAGAGAAGGCTGCGGGGGGACCTGATAGCAGCCTTCCAGTACCTGAAGGGGGCCTACAGGAAAGCTGGGGAGGGGCTTGTTACAAGGACAGGTAATGACAGGACAAAGGATAATGCTTATAAACTGAAAGAGGACTAGATATAAGGAAGAAATTCTTCCCTGTGAGGGTGGTGAGACAGTGGAACAGGTGGCCCAGAGAAGTTGTGGATGCCCCCTCCCTGGAAGTGTTCAAGGCCAGGCTGGATGGGGCTTTGAGCAACCTGGTCTAGTGGGAAATGTCCTTGCCCATGGTGGGGGGGTTGGAACAAGATGATCTCTAAGGTCCCTTCCAACCCAAACTATTTTATGATGTAGTATGAAATACTTTATCACTTCCTTTTAAGTGTTTCCTTTCAAGGTAAGAAAGCAGAGTGTATGGAACATGAGGAAAGACAAAGAAAGGGAAACTCTAAGCCTGGTCCTGAGATATTTTTCCACAGAGTTTTTATGTCAGTTTTATTGATTGTTCCTGTGAGGCTTTAAAGACAGTAAAATTACAAAGGCCACTTGTACTTGTCACTGAATCATTTTTGCTGAAAGATAAGGCCAAGGTGGAGTTACTTAGAACTGAAAACCAGAAGAAATGAGCAGCTAGAGGTCCACAGGCAAGTACCTCTGAGAAAAACAGGTTGGACTTCACAGTTTTGGACACTTAGTATCAGACATCTCTGTTCACCTTCACAGATGTGAAGTTTTTTTTAACATCAAGTGTGGTTTCCCTGGCTGTGTTGAGTTCTTATAACTATAGGTCTCTAATGCGTGTGAAGGTAATGAGTAGGAAGCCTATAATAGGGCAGCTAGAAGCTTGGAGATAGATAGTTGCTTATGTGTACGTATCATATATATGTGATATATATATATATTCACACACACTAAAAAGATAGATATATTAAGGACGTATAAGATTATATCTTTATATATGTTAATGGATATCTTTCTGGGTGTGTGTGTAGATGTTAACAGTGTATCTCAGTTTTATTTCATAACTAGCCATTTGCAATTAGTGGAATTGCTTTCAAGTTTATAAAACAATATTTTTTGAAACACCTTTGCAAATTAGACACTTAAAAAGCAACAAAAACGTTTTTAGTAATGCAGAAACAAATGGACATCTTCAATCTTTCCTGCTAGTTCAAGCAATGCAGAAAATTTAGTTGGCCCTTTTTTTTTTTTTTAACCTAAAGTGGAGGATGGAATATTGTATCCAGGAACTTCATAAATAAGATTTTGAGAGTTCAAAACAGACTGAGCAGGAATCTTTTTTTTCCCTCCCTTCCCTTTTATTCATGTCTTCTTATCATTATGTTACAACCACTTGTTGAGGTTTTTGTTTTTTTTTTTATTGCTCAATCTCAAAATACTTTACAAAGAAACCTGGTAATGTAAATGTAATAGTGAAGTTTACTCTTCCTGCTGATATGCAGATGAAATACTACACGCTAGAAAGGCAAAACTTCAGGTGAGTAGAATTCATTCAAATAGGTTTAGTCTCTTGATTTCCACAAACTAGCTGAGAACATTTTTGATCGCATTTGCAAAATATGGTTGATATTGAACAAAAGCTAGTCTAAACTTTTCAGTAGGTTTCTCATTATTTTAGCGATGAAATTAAGGTTCAGCCCAGTCAATTGAGAGAATCTGTAGAAGGAAATGGAAGAATTTATGAAGAGCAAAGACTTCTAGAAGAAAGTTTTACTATTCACTTGGGTAAGTAAAGTGGCAGCAAAGCCAAAATGTAATAACAGATGCTAATAAATTATGCATCTAAGTGTGTTTTATTTACAGTATTTAACTGTCAATGTATTTATTCTATGCAGTTGGAAATTATTTTGTATTTGTTCTTTGAATATGCAAGAGAAGTACAGTACATCGTGAACTGTATTAAATAGTGTCTAGCTACCTGAAAAATACTTAATGGACATAATTCTAAAAGCAAATTTTTGTCCACTCTAGTAAGGTGACTAATATAGAAAAGCCTGCTAACATCAAAACATATAGCGATTAATAAAAATGTGAGTGTTGATTAGTTTCCCAGAATAATAGATGCTTGATTTTTTTTAAATTATTTTTATTTTATTTTGCTATTGTTCATGTCTTTTTTTATCTGTACTCAAAAAGTCTTCATTCCTGGCATTATCATGGGGAGCAAGGCTCACTTCAGGTATAGATACACCTTGTTTTGTAATGATATGTGAAAATACTGCATTTTTACTCTATTTTGTAAATTGCTGATATAAATATGATACTGCATAAGTGGTTAATAACTTAGTTTGTATGCATATTATTGGTTATATTTCCCTTATAATAAGTTAGGGAAACATTTTTGTCTCTTGTATTTTAATCCTGGGTTTCATCTATACTGTTTGTATTAAAATTTTTTATGTTCTGTACAGGAGCTCAGTTGAAAACCATGCATAATTTGAGATTACTGAGAGCTGATATGCTGGATTTCTGTAAGCACAAGCGTAATCATCGAAGTGGAGTAAAGCTTCACAGGCTTCAAACTGCAATGTCTCTCTATTCGACTTCTCTCTGCGGCCTGGTTTTGTTGGTAGATAACCGTATCAGTTCATATAGCGGCATCAAAAGAGGTGAGTCCTCTAATGGAGTGTATCATTTCAGTAAAAGCCAAGTTACTCTTAAAGACTTGCTGTCTTCTCTCACTTGAAGTGCAGTAGAATTAATCTGCTAGAGAACCTAGTGTTGCATTTGGTATTACAGAAGGGTAACAAATGCAAAAACACATGGGAGACAGAGCTGTGCTAAGTAGCTTGAACTCTGATATGCAATTAACTCGTGTCTGTCCTAGATTTTGCACTTGAGTAGGGAAGATATCAGAGTAGAATCTGTAATGTTGATTTGTCTGCCTTAGACTGGCTGATTATCAACAGGGTCTTCTAACTTGCTTATGTCAGCTTACCATACTGAAACGTATTTGCAAATATAACAATAAAAGAGTTTTTAAATTGATAAATAAATGTATTAAAATGCCATATGCTTTAATATCTCCAGCACCATAATGTCCATTGAAAACGAACAATAGAAGTATTATTTGCCTACTGTTGAAATCAAAGCTTGATTAATAGTAAGTTTAAGTGCACCAGTAACTGGTGTCCATGATGAAAGTGTTTTAAAGCTAACAAATGAAGCACTCGTTTGTTCCTGTTCCAATTTCGGCCGCCCAGGCTGTCTGTGAGCCCCGTTATAGACTTTCCCATCTTCTTGAAGTTTAATAACAAAATATTTACATTTGAAATGACAATTGATACTGTCTCCAGATAAAAAGACATTTTTATAGCATGTCTTTTCTTGAAAAAGAGGAAAAAAATAGACTTAGATATACTCTGAAAACAGCATGAAGTTAGGAAGAAGAAGAAGGAGTGTAACCATAAAAATTTCAGTTGCATTTGTTCTGTATATAATATCTAAATTGCAATTTTCATAGTATTATTTCAGTCTTGCACACATTTTCAGTTAATTTTTTATCACTGCTTATATATTTAAATTAGTAACAAGTGGCAAAAATTTGTTTTTGCCATAAATCTTAGGTGATCAAGAGAAGATCAACTTTTAAGTAATGCCACTAAACACAAAATTAGATGCTGCAGCCTCAGCAGAGCGGAAAATAGGAGTAAAATAATGGACTAGCAGACAATCTATAAAATACAACGCTCAGTGAATTTTGACTTCTTTCAGTTCCAAAGGAACTTCAGCAAACTTAACTGTGAGCACTTTCCATAGCTGTCTGCACCATCATTCTTTTTAAAAATGTTACAGAAATGAATATCTCATGTCTCTGCTCCTCTGATCTAATCAGATATGTTGCTTTAAACCAGTAATGAATATCTGGTTGTGCTAAGACGTCAAACAACTTCAGGCAACAACTGATGTCTGGGTACACTTCTTTATAGCCACTGTGTGGTGGGAGTGGTAGCTTCTGACAGAAGGTCAGTAATAAACACCTTTGAGAAGAAAATTTCCTTTTAAACTGTTAAGTCTATTTGTTACAGGACCACTACACAGAAAACATTCTCCTTACTAAAAGGCCTTTTAAGACGTAAATGTGCTAGGGGGTCTGAAAGTTCAAAACATTGCCAAAAGGCTATGTAGGAAACCTCTAAATAATACATTTATGCTGTTCTTTAAACAGAGAGGTAATGGTGTGTGTACTTTCAATTTCTGTGTTACAGAAGTGTAGAAACAGTTTTTTGCTTCTGTCCTAAAACAGAAGATCACAAACTTAATAGTCTCTGTTTTTGATGAGCTAGAATGACTCTCAAATCCCTGTGAGATTAGAAAAGGTTGGTATAGATGAGCTTCTTGTGAGCATGGTATTTGTCCATGCATTTTGCATTGTTTTGAGGATCACCAGTCAGTTAGCAGACACTAAACGGAGAGGGGCTCCAGTCCTACAGTCTTGCAGCTTACTTGATTGACCTTATTTGTTTAGCTCCATCTTGTGGAAGCTAGTGAATGTGCTTCTTGCTTAGTGTGTTTTGCTAGCTCTGTTGTCTTGCAAGCATTTTGATGCGGCATAATTGGTAAATCTATTATCCAATAATGGTTCAATTTATCTCAAAGTTCAGCATATAAGTGAGTTACCAGCAAGACTGATAACCATGACTGCAATGTGTTCTGGGTGGACTGTATCTCTTAGAATGTCTGAACAGTAACTAGCAAAATATACTTTTGAAATTGGACCCATCTCTATAAAACAGCCTTCAACGGAAAGTTGACCTTTCAATTTGTTGATTTAATTCAGCTCTTTGTTGTAAGCTCTAGGGGCAGTCTTCTTATATAGTTTGTATTTATGCATTACCTAGCACAAGTCTCTTACATTAGGTTTTTGTAGGGGTACTATTACTGAGATTTAAGTAGGTATAGCGCTCTCAAATAGTTAACTACAATTAACTTTAGTTTTAATACAAGAGACTTGTTTGTTTCCATCCATACCTAATCTTCTTGATGCATGCAGAAAAAAATCTTTTGGAATGTGAGCTGCTTCTTTCTTTGATTTTGAACACCAGAATTTAATAAAGCATTTCAAAAATGCTTTATGATGGAGACAATGTATAAAATATATTAAAAGTGTATAAAGATCTTCTTTAGATCCTGCCTATTCCTGTCACAGGCTGTTCACAGGAATATATAGTGCTCCTCTGATAATCAAAGTATATTAAGTACTTCAAGAGGATTAGAACAGTTACCTCAGAAAAGGAAATAAGTTGCAACTTAGTTCAGTTTCTTGCTGATAGCTTGTTTTTGTCAGCCATTGAATTGCTTGGAGGAAGGGCTGGACGTCAGGTTTGAAGCTTAGAATACTAATCACAGGGGCAGTATGTTATGAACCCAATTTTCAATATAATTTTTCCTAGTCTGACATCAGACTTGCTTATCAGGAAAAGGAAATTGCAGCTCTCTTCAGCTTGATGGCACTTTTCCTTAGTTTTCAGATCTGTTTTGAGAACTAAGAGGAAAGAACTGTAATTTCAGCTTTCCAGATATGCTACTTACGAATTTAATTAATAGCACTCATTTTGCACAGCAAGCCAGAATGCAGTAGCTGCTGTTGGAAGTATCTGCTATGTATGTTTTAATAAAGCATTGCAAATTGAAGGGCTGTTGTTAATAAGACTTCGTTTTTAAAGCACAGTGAAAAGTTTGTTGCTATTATTTTTGGATAATTTTGTATAGATTTTGTTTGAAGAGTAANTTTTTTTTGGTTTTGTTGTTGTTTTGGTCTGGTTTTGGGGTTTTTTTTTACTGTTGTAACGGGCTTTCCGTGAACAGTAGAACAGAGAACAGAATTATGTAATGTTACTAAGCACAGCCTTATGACATGGATTTAAATCTTTTATTTTCCTAGATTTTGCAACTGTTTGCCAAGAATGCACAGATTTTCATTTTCCTGGAATTCAAGAACAACTTGAAATTGTCCAAAAGGTTGTACTTAAGGCCAGAGCACAGCGTAGCAGTAAGTCGAAAAGACATCATGGTCAGTGACAACCAAAATTACTCTTCTTGAAATAGAATAGTGGTCAGTGGAATGTTTCTGGTTACAGACAAGCTGGTTTCACTCTTCTTCAATCACTTTATCTATAAAATATGATGTTCTAGTTTATCAGTTAACTCAGAGAAGTCTGCATGAAATTCTGTGTTCACAGGCAGCATGTCTACATGGTCCACATGATGTCTTTGCTGCTGTTACATACATACATTTAAAAATTAAAGTCCTTAGGTTCTAGTCACACTCACGATCAGTGTCACATCACAAAGAGAAATGGGAAAGTGGAAAGTGGGAAATGTGTAGGCCCATTATGCTTTCTTCTGTAACTTAACCTGCCTGTGACAACATGGTGTTTGTCTGAATTAACTTATTTGTTTCTATGTAAATGCGAAGTTTTAAAATTGCAGAAGGCATGTCATGATTTTTTCTTCTCCTTATAAATGAGTTCTAAAAACTGAATAATAAATTGACTAAATGGGTATGCTCTTTAGTGCTGACCAAATCCTTGTGAATGGTTTACTTTGCAGTTATGTTTACAAATGGCAAAGAAATTTTCTGACCACATAGTGTTAAGGCAGTACTTGTACATCAGGAAACTTTGTTTTTCTTGCAGATAACTACTTATGTGGTTTAAATACGTCAGTAACATGAATAGATTTGTAAGAGTACATGAGAGAAACAAGTTTTCTTAGTGACCTGAATGTTGTTGTTGTCCTGAGGAAAATACTGAATGCTGTTTTTATGCTGATGATTCATGTTAATTTCTGTTAAAATTTTCTTTGTAATACTAGAAACAAGTTTGTTTTAAATAGATGCATAATTAAAAAAGCAATAGCAAGGTACTATGTAGTTGTGGGGGTAATTTTGAAAGTTTAATATTTTGTTTGAGAACATTCTGTTTCTTTTTGTCCAAGTGGGATGATTGAAAAAGAAAACTGATGATATGAATTTCAGTTCAGTGTTTATCGAAGACAACAGAACACTTCTTTTTCGACCCCAACCTTTTCTATCATCTCGATACATCTTACATGCCAACGCATGATTAATACATGATATGTCTAACATTTGTGTCATTTATTTATATACAGGAAACAAAGATAGTGGAATTGAAGATAAATCCAAGAATATTGAGCGAAACCAGTCAAATATTTTACCAGGTAAGTCCCATTACATTTCTCCCTCTTTTTAGAGCAAACTGAGTTTTATAGATGCACATTTTTAGCTCTGAATTCAGAACATAAATTGTAAACTAAACCTGAGTTGACCTCAATCAGAGGAGAAGGATGTTCTTGTGGCTAAGGCAGAGAACTGGGTGTCAGGACATCTGGTTTCTATTCCCAGCTTTGCTACTACGTCATATGACTTTGGGGCAAATCACTTCTTTATGCCTAAAATTTGTTTTCAAAATTTGAGGGGAGAAAAAAAGATCTCTGAGGATATTGGGAAAAGGTGAAACTTAAATACTAACAAATAATTTTCTTTCTGAAAACAATTATGTGTGTCACTGCTCTGATACGGTAATGCGTTTTAGAATGTATTTGAACTTTGAGAACGTAAGAGTCTGTTCCTCTAAAAGAGAGAATATCTTTTCTATATACTGTGATTTTTAGTAAAGAAGGCTACTGTGGATTTTGAAGATGAATGCACCATTGAGGGGCAGAGGGGAAGGAGATAAACCCATACAACCCATGGTTGAGTGTGAGGGCATCTTAAAATTGCTTTCATGGCTTATTAGATCTTGTTAGCATAAGCAGATTCTAAATCCACTCTGGATCCTTACAGATAAATTCCAGTAAAATCTTGCTGCAGAGACCTGTGTATCATTATTCTTAGAGGGTCATTGCTAGGGATTACTACCTGCTTAGCCATCAGGAGGAAGGAGTGTATACCCATTCTTCAGCTATTCCAATACAAAATAGTATCTTGAATTGCCAGTGAAAATAGGTTTGAAGAAAGATGCTTATCTGTTGACTGGAATAATAGGGCTATTTCTGTTCTGCTTTTCTGTTGACTCTAGTATAGATATTTTGCTTTCCAGCAGAAAGGTATGATGAAGAGAGCTGAATTTCACTACCCCTTGCTGCTTCTTTATCTTTGATAAATGAAAACTAATTTGAAAAATGAAAACTAATTTGAAAAATCTTCAAGATGTCTTCTTGAAAGCAACTCTGTAATTGACCTTCCCATTGCTGTGAATTATTTTAGATTCTAATAATCATTGATACCTGTCTTCTAGTATGTATATTTTATTATATAACCCATTATCCTTTTCCACAGACTTTTCGCATCCTTTATTTTAACTCATCTGTTTTTACTATTTCCGCCTCCCACATCTGTGTGCAATTCAGTGCTTACATTATATATTTTTAGTATTACACCTCCTCTGTGTTTGTTTTTCTGTTTCATTCTATATTTAGATCATATCCGACTGTACTAGCACAGTTATGTCTTACTACACCAGGTGTCCATTGTGCCAGTGCACCTCATCAAAGCAGGGAATACAGTGTAGGATGAGTGCAAAACAATTATACTCTCGGAGATTTTACATTAGTTAGTTGCTAACTTTTATGTATCTCTTTATGTATGTGTTTTGATCTGTGTTGTCTACTTGTACTGACTTTTTGTCTTAACTAACTGACCCTATTCTTAAATTGCCTATCAGTTGTGTTTTGGTATAGGTCAGTACCATGATATCCTACCTTCTTGGTGTATGTTATTCTACAGGAGAATTCTACATCACTCGCCATTCAAATCTTTCTGAAATTCATGTTGCATTTCACCTTTGTGTGGATGATAATGTAAGATCTGGAAACATAACTGCTCGGGATCCTGCGATCATGGGACTCAGAAATATTCTCAAAGTTTGCTGCACACATGATATTACTACCATTAGTATTCCTCTCCTGTTGGTACATGATATGTCAGAAGTAAGTAAACTTGATTTCTTTTTAGCTCCTAGGGTGCAAAAAGAAATTGTGTTGCTTAAGGCAGATGAGGAAGTTCATTCCAGTCACATGCTCCTACCACATCTTTGTAATGGCACTGGTATCTATACAGTGACCTGAGTTAAGGAACTGAACCAGTTAAAAGCATTTCGGTGAGCTGAACCTCTTCATTTTTATTCCCATTCTTCCTTGATCCAGCTCACTGCACAGCTGCAGAAGTATTTATGAAGGAGGTGATGGGACTACGTGTTTGGAAGTTAAGATGTCTTTTGGTAGCAGTTCTTGCTTAGAATCTGCAAGATGCTGACACGGAAGTGATACCAGATCCCAATTTTGATTGTTGCTATCTAAAAAAATCTTAAAACTAAATTTTTGGGAGCAGTAGAACTGATACAGATTGGTTTCTTAAGATATTTGAGTTCTGTATCCTTAAACACCATTCTTTATCACCTCAGCCCTATGCAGCAGTAACTAGATTTCACCTTCATCATGAATGGTCTCCTTCTTCATGCCTAATCATCTGCAAACCTTCAATTTCTGCCTGTTTCCTTTCTGTGTTCCCCATATACCAACTGGACAAGAAGTTGCATACTATTGAGGCACTTTAGTAGTAAAATGTGCTTATTGTACTGAGGTTTTTTTTTATTCTTTCTTCAGTGGGACACTAATATGTAGAACTTCCCTTTCACTCAACTGTTTTCTTACAATGCGTAGTAATTTTATAGTTTAACACCATTAGCAGTATTTCCTTTGTCAAATCGGACTCAAAAGATACTGGGAAAAAAAGAAATGGAAGTGGGGACAGAACTAGCTGACAGACGGTACAGCCACGTGCCATGCTTCCTTATTTGACAAGTTCAGAGACTTAAGTAAATGAGAAAAATAAGATAATGCTGCCATTACTGTTATCCTTGTATATGTATAATTATAGTTGTTATCTATTTGTGTGGTGCTGGATTATTAAAAGGTTCTGGTAAAAAACAATTTAGCTTCACTGTTAAACTTTTTAAGTATTTGTGGATTAAGTGGAAAGCAGCATATGTTAAGACAAAACTGAACTGTGTGAATAACATTAGCACCATAGTGTATTACAGTGCTTTGCAGCTGGCTGACCTAATTTGAAACTCTCAAATCTGTGACTTGTTTTTGAGGGAAAAGTGAACAATGACAGGTTTCTTAAGGTTAGCATGAACTTGGTGCCTTCAGCAGCTCTGGTTTTGAATCTACATTTACCACCTACATCAAGAAAGAACATTTTTGTAAAGTGGTTAACCAGGAGCACAGCTGCAGAGATGTTTGCAGCCTTCTCTGTGACAGGCTTTTGAGTTTGCTTTGTGTATTTCCCAAAGGTTTTCTTTTACGGATGGATGAGAAGTGTTTATAACCTCACAGAAGTAATGAGTGTATCACTCTCAGTTGAGCCATTACATTTTGCTATTATTGAGACTTCATAAAAAGCTACTCATCTTTTTTTTTCCCTAAAAAAAGAATTAAAAGTTCCATTCTCCTTAGTTTTTCTTATGACTAGAAGAGTAAAAAAAAAAAACAGGTGTTTTTTTTTTTTCCATCTTTTCCGATCATTTAGTTTAGCAAAGGAAGTAAGTAGTGTTTGGCATTTGAGAAAGACAGAAATGGACAAGTTCAAATTTAGGACAACTGAGGTGTTAATGTCTGATTATTGCACCAAAATTAATATAAACTCAACTGGGGAATGAAATGGCTCCAATAACATGGCATCACTAAAAATGTTAGAGTTGGCACCGTTCTTTGGTAATTTCTATATTCAGGTCATTGTATGCTGCTGTCCTTATAGTGACACAGAAGAAAACAGAACACACAGCTATCTGTGTCACACGTGTGGGGCAACCAGGGGATCAGGCCTAGCCAGCATGGGTTCATGAAAGGCAGGTCCTGCTTGACCAACCATCCTTGTATGACCAGGTGGCCTGTCTAGTGGATGAGGGAAAGACTGTGGATATAGTCTACCTAAACTTTAGTAAAGCTTTGACACTGTCTCCCACAGCATTCCCCCGGAGAAGCTGGCAGCTCCTGGCTTGGACAGGTGTACTCTTTGCTGGGTTAAAAACTGCCTGGACAGCTGGGTCCAGAAAGTGGTGGTAAATGGAGTTAAATCCAACTGGCAACCGGTCACGATTTGTGTTCCCCAAGGGTCAGTACTGGGGCTGGTCCTGTTTAATATCTTTATTGATGATCTGGATGAGGGGATTGAGTGCACCCTCAGTAAGTTTGCAGATGATGCCAAACTGGGAGGAAGTGTCAATCTGCCTGAGAGTGGGAAGGCTCCACAGAAGGATCTGAATAGGCTGGATCAATGGGCTGAGGCCAATTGTATGAGGTTCAACAAGACAAAGTGCTTGATCCTGCAGTTTGGTCACAACAACCCCATTCAGTGCTGTAGGCCTGCAGCAGAGTAGCTGGAAAGCTGCATGGCAGAAAAGCATCTGAGGGTGCTCATCGACAGCCAGCTGAACATGAGCCAGCAGTGTGCCCAGGTGGCCAAGAAGGCCAACGACATGCTGGCTTGTATCAGAAATGGTGTCGCCACCAGGACCAGGGAGATGATTGTCCCTCTGTACTCACTAGTGATTCAGTGTTCAATTTTGAGCCCCTCACTACAAGAATGAAATTGGGGTGCTGGAGCGTGCCCAAAGAGTGGCAACAAAGGATTGGTGAAGGGTCTGGAGTACAAGTCTTATGCGGAGTGGCTGAGGGAACTGGGATTGTTTAGTCTGGAGAAGAGGAGGCTCAGGACAGACATTATTGCTCTCTACAACTCCCTGAAAGGAGGTTTTGGTGCGGTGGGGGTCAGTCTTCTCCTCCCAGGTTGCTAGCAATAGGATGAAAGGGAATGGTTGTCAGGTTGCACCAGGTTGGGTATTAGGAAAAATTTCTTCTCTGAAAGAGTGGTCATGCTTTGGAACAGGCTGCCCAGGGAAGCAGTGGAGTCACCACCCTGGGAGGTGTTCTAGAAACTTGTAGATGTGGCACTTAGGGATATAGTTTAGTGGGCAATGGTGGTGATGGGTTGGTGGTTGGACTAGATGATCTTAGAGGTCTTTTCCAACCTCAATAATTCCATGATTCTCTAAGTTAATACAGAAGTGTTTTGAAAAAAGAGTAGAAATGAAGGGAGTATAAGCTGCATAGCAAATGTATGTAAATATTATTTATGTATATAGAGCAGGTGTGTCCAACCTGTGGGCCTCGTGGCCATGGACAGCTTGTAATGAAGCCCCAGTTGATTGTAAACTTAACATTATTATGTGATTTTTAGTGATACTTTTGAGATGATTGTGCATTGCTTGAGCACAGATTGTGTAGGTGACAACGGAATGCTGTGGAAGGGAGAGTGCAGTGCAGGGATAACTCTGCCTCTTGCATCCCCCACACATGCTCAGTTAAATTGAAAGCCACGTGTGTTACACATTACATGCGCTTTTGCCACTTGGCAAGTAAAATATAAGAAAAAACAGTGATTACCAATAATAATATTTTGTCCTGGTTTCAGCTGAGACGATGTTAATAGCACACCAGTGTTTTGGTTATTGCTGAGTGATGGGAGCACCCTTGGGGCTGGTCATGGCTGATCAGCGGAAGAGACACCACCTTTACGGTGCAGGGATGGGGGAGGCTGGTTTGTACTGTTAGCTAGACATCAGTCAGTGGGTGGTGAGTAAAAATCCTAGAGGTTTTAGGAGAGAAGGTTTTTACTGAAGGCGTAAGAGTATGCCAATAAGCCTAAACCAGAATCATGAGAAATACCTGGTGACCTTCAGGTTAACAGTTACTGATGTTAAGATGAGGTCAGGAGCCTCTTTTTCCTCTTTTTGGCTAACTGAAGCACAAATTTGACAGTTACAATTGGATATTGTACATTTCTCTCTTTTTTTTTTTTAAATATGTATATTTATCACTTGTCTAGAATACTCAGGAAAACTGAATCCTTCTTCATGGCCTGTGATGCCACTTGAATACCTGAAAGGAAAATATGCTTTTATGGCAAGTTATTATTTAAAATAATTTCCATGCTGCTTTTGTCAGTAGACCCATGGACATTGGGCCTTTTCATTTATTCATTTATATTTAGGAAATGACCATTCCATGGTGCTTAAAGAGGGCAGAGCTTGTGTTCAAGTGTATCAAAGGTAAGTTAGTTAATGCTTCAGCTCATTTCCAGTGTTGCATTTGTTGACATCCAGCCTTAGCTTAAGCTGTGTATTTTTTTTTCCCCAAAATAAGTAGTTTCACTAATTTATTGTTTGTTAAAATATTTGTTTTCTCTGTAAAATTATTAACTGTCATGCTCTTTTGGGACAGGAAATAATAATAGTCTCAGAATGAAGACTAAAAATGTTCTAAACATATTTTTACAAATCATACGTAGACAATGAAAGAAAAAACCCTCCTGCTTTTGAGCAATCTTTGAAGGAGGGCAGGAGCTGGCATTCTCTACGGTATACTTTGTTGTATTTGTCTTTTGTATTTTAATTCCCTCAAACAATGTGAGCTCTCCACACTTTTTCAAGACTAGTTTGTATGCTAATTCATCTCTTTGCTGGAAAGTCACTGGGTTCAGCATTCATTTCCTATCTTTTCCAGTTGTGTAATTACTTACTACATTGTTGTCCTGCACTTAAATACTCATGACAGTCATTTAGGGCATTTAAAATGTTACTAGTGTTGTGTTCTTTCTACTACATATTTAAGGAACCTGTAGTGATTTTCCGTGGAATTTCATCCATGTAACCATTTTTGTTATAGAATTGTTTTTTTTTCAAAAATCCTTATTTGCCACTGATGTGTTCCTGTGGACCTCGTAGTTCATCAGTTATAGTTAGAAAATGCTAGCATACAAACTGCAAAATCTTAAGTTGAGTAATGAACACTTTTTTTTTTTTTTTTTTTTTTCTGGGTAGGTAAGTCCAGGTAGTTGAGGAGGAAGATTGCTCAGATAATGCATATAATATGAATGCTGTTTTTTAGGTTTCATGATGGAAATGGCCTCATGGGATGGAGGAATTTCTCGGACTGTACAATTCTTGGTACCACAGGTAGGTTAAACCAAGTTCGTATCTAGCCTAGGAGATTGTTGAAACAAGTTAAATGTCGACAGATCTAGGTTTGATTTCTTTGCTGTATCCTGAGGGGTTTTTTTGTTTTTTATTTTGAAGGGTGGGGTGGAAGTGGGGTGAGAGTTTAAACTAGTCACTATGGTTTTGATCCCTTGCTTACAAAATAAGAATAAAAGGGTTTTATATTTTTGGGTATCCTGTAGGATATTCTAGGAGTGCTAAAAATTCAAACTGGTAAGTTCACCTTTACAAATGGTGAATACATAACCTTTGAAAAAGATACTTTTTTGCTCTTATTTTCTCCAAAGTGATGGAACTAACCTTGCATTACATAATGTTAGGCTTTTGTTAGTCATACTGTTGAGCATCTTGGAAAATTGCAATGAACTGAGTTCAATCGTAGTTCCACAAAATCATTACTCTAGATGTTTGAAGTCAATTGTGATAAAGATTCTGAAATGATTTCATGTAGAGTTCTAACTCATCTACCGAAACAGAAAGCTTTCCAAATACATGTGACCAACACTGAGGTGATTTTTTTGTGTGTTTTTTTGTATTTGTTTGTTTTTGTTTTGTTTTGTTTTTATTCTAAGAAGAGGTACTGGAAGTTGTGTAAAAAAATCAGCATTATGTTAGAACAGAAATAACAAGTATTTGTTGACAAAGTATTAAACTACTGAGCAAGGAGAAAGACAAGAATAAATGAAGTACTGAATCTGAATATAATTCTGGAATTCAGAGAGCAGGACTCCTGTAGATAACAAACAGCACTGTCCTCATTCTGCTAGACAGAACTAATCAATTACTGGAACAAGAAATCTTGTTATCTTACTGGCAGCAGGGTTGAACCCAGAGAGTAGTGGTCAATGGCACAATGTTTGGATGGAGACTGGTGACTAGTGGAGTCTCTCAGGGGTCAGTGCTGGGACCGATACTCTTCAATATCTTCATCAATGACATTGACAGTGAGATCGAGTACACCCTCAGCAAGTTTGCAGACGATACCAAGCTGTGTGGTGTAGTTGACACACCTGAGGGACGGGATGCCATCCAGAGAGACCTAGACAGGCTCAAGCAGTGGGCACAGGAGAAACTCATGAGGTTCANCTAAAGGGGAGCTGTAAGAAAGAGGGGGACAGACTCTTTAGCAGGGTCTATTGTGACAGGACAAGGGGAAATGGCTTTAAAGTGA
Organism: Penelope pileata; assembly: GCA_013396635.1. Taxonomy (NCBI): domain Eukaryota; kingdom Metazoa; phylum Chordata; class Aves; order Galliformes; family Cracidae; genus Penelope; species Penelope pileata. The sequence continues at coordinate 74,942 of WBMW01002473.1, read as the reverse complement.
AAGAGAGGAAATTTAGGTTAGATTTAAAGTTTTTTACAGTGAGGGTGGTGAAGCACTGGAACAGGTTGCCCAGAGAGGTGGTGGAAGCTCCATTCCTGGAGACGTTCAAGGTCAGGCTGGACCAAGCTCTGAGCAACCTGATCTAGCTGTAGGTGTCCCTGTTCATTGCAGGGGAGTTGGACTAGATGACCTTTAAAAGTCCCTTCCAACTCTAAGGATTCTATGATATGCTGGAACAGATACGTCACATAAATATACAAACAGTATTTTTGAGTCTATCTTTTGATTGAATTAAATAGAATTATGGCATGCATTTTGAAAACAATCTTCATGGCCTTCTGAAAACCAGCAATACTCAGATGCCAAGAAAAAAAGTTCAGAGAGATTTAGTTCTTTCAAGCTACAGCAAAAAGCCAAAGCTTACTAGTTTACCCTTTTTTTTTTTTCCCCAGACAATTTCTGAGGAAATGTTTTACCAACTGAGTAACATGCTACCCCAAATCTTCCGAGTATCCTCTACATTGACTCTAACCTCTAAGCACTGAATTTTGTGCAACAGTAAAATGTATCCTGTTAAAAGAAGAAGAGGTTATGGAGATTCTATACTGGAATATCTCTTTTCTGAGGCCTGATGACCCTGAGTTGGTATTTGTTGCAATTTCAAGAATGGTGTTGTTATAATAGAAGATAAAATGCTATCTGTGCTTGGATATTAGCATTTCATTTTTGCCTCATTCTTTTTCAGCATAGCATTAATATTGAACTCCTCACTTTTTTCTGAAAGACTTTAAATGCAGCTGTTCTTATGTAATCCACAGAAATAATTCTCATAGTTATGTAGTAGGAACAAGAGCTTATGGTAGAAGTAGAATCTTATGCACAGAACAGGAGTGCTTCAGACTGTTTAATTTTTAAAACATTTTCTGAATATGCTAAATGATATTTAAAGAAAAAAAACAGATGTCTCCTTAGAATAATTTTGATATCATTTGTCAGAGTTATCTTTCCAATGTGACCACAAAATAAAACGTATTACTGCTTCATTTTAGCACTTAACTGTTATAAAATGAAAAATGTGAGAGAATCCTTTAACCTGTTGCATTTTGTAATTCACTGTAAGTATTAAAAAGGAATCTAACTAATGTATCTGTGAGAATTTTTTTTAATTATTAGTACTTTCTTATTTTATAGTATGTTATCTTTTTGCTTTCTTTGAAGATTTCATGTTGACAAGTCTGTTGCGCACAGCTGAGTTAGAACACAATAGTGTTCTGAAATCTGTTTCACAGGTGTATTTTGCTACTTGTTATCTATAAGTTTTGACACCAAACAATCTAATTGGAAATGCCTGGGAGTCAGCTCAGGATGCTTGTATGAAATTTCTTTGTGACTGGATTCAAGTTTGACCTAGAAAATAAACAATCTCACAACCTTCTACCTCCCCCTGATGGGAAGCTGGGGAAAAAGGTTCTGTTTTTTTTTTTTACCCCTTCTTGGGCAGTCATGCTTTTTTTTGGCTCACCTACAAGCTTTGGAGACTGGAAGCAATTCTTAAATACAGAAACTGGGCACAAGGAAAGTCCTCTCTGAAGCTAGTATTCAAAGGGTTCCCAGAGGAGTTAGGATCACAAAGCAAGTGAGGTAGTGAAGGTCCCAGGCAGCTTTCTCAAGTCCACAGTTATGTTCTATAGAAAGCACTGGAAATCCTGGCAGAGCTCGCTTTGAATATATAATCTTTCTATGAATTGCCAGATTCTACATTTGAAAATTGCAGATCCTGGAAACAAACTGAATATGAAATGATCTACTGTTGTCAGCGTGACTTACTCTTTTACTTAGTTTGATAAATGTGAAGAATGTAAAGTTTTGTTGTGGGGAAACTATTTTAGAATTCTTACACAGAACTAAAGGAATATAAATGAGTTCATGATGTATATCATCTCACTATGTAAGTAACAAGCTCTTAGCTTAATATTTAATTGAATCCTTCATGCTGTCACCCATCAAATGTCTATTACTGAACTATCAAATACTTTCTTTTGCTGTGCCAGCAGCTTCTGATGAAGAATCATGCTAGTAAATGCAAGTGACGACCTAATTTGCTGTTCTAGAAAAGAAGGATATAAATTCATCTGGAATTTCATCCAGCTGGAAGACGAATTAGTCCTGTTAGAGGTAGCTTTACACTGCTGTTCAGAAGATGAAATGATGAAATCAAACTTTAGTCCAAGAAAAGCAAGTCCTTTAACCATGATTCTGTTTGTGATAGATGTGGCAACAGAGTACTCCTTTTTTTGTAAGTTGTAAGACTTAAACTGTATTATAAAAGGGGTCTGCATTATGGAGCTTGTACTTTTTTTTTCTACCCTCTCCAGTCAGTACATCTGCCAATGAGTAACCTATAGAACACCAAAAATCCTCAAGCAAATCATCTGGCTTATACTTTCAGACTCTGTTAATAATAATTGTATCCAAATTGTCCCTTTATTTTTACAAAACCCCAAGACATACTATTTAATTTGGTAATTTTTAGTGTGAAAATGCAAGTAATTTCTAAGAAAATAATTTGCTTTTGTGGTAAGTCCTACTGCCTTTAATTTTTTGAAGCTGTGTGTTTTCATTTCTCACCTTTTCATCCTAATAACCAATTGATGTTTGATACAAAACAAAACAACAAAAAAAAAAAACCCACAAGCTCTGGTGGTGAGGTTTTGGTAAAGTCACAATGATAGAAATGCTGCAGGGAAACAGCTATGCTTAAAGTTGTATAGAAGATTGTCCCTTCTCAACACTAAACTGACCTACCAAACTTTGTCAAAAGAATTCTCAATACATCTGTTATTCCTGGTTTTTCTATCTGTTCCTGTTTAGCTCTCTTTCATTGTAGGAAAACAGAATGCAGAACTGTTCTTTCTGTGTGATCTGTACCTGGCAACTTTACAGACCAGTAGTATACAGACTGCAATATATGAAATAACACCATGTGAGAAATCCTCTTTGGGCCATAAGAAGCCATTTGAGATTAAGAGGAAAATGAGTCAATAGGCACATTTTCTATTTGTATACACGCATCAGCATTCCTTGAACAAGTGACACTATTGAATACCTTAAAAATGTGTAAAGTTATTTATGTGGCTGGGCTTGTATTAAGTAGGTTGTCCTTGCTATGAGAAGACATGAAGAAGGTATGATGTTCAGCTTTTTTAACCTGTTCTTGGTCGATACAAACTGCAGGAGAAAATGAAGAGTCTCAATTTGTCAAGGACATCCCTAGTTGGCCTTCAAGCCCGTTGTCTTCAACAATACAGTCTACGTCAGTTTACTTACATGATGGCTGATGACAAACAGGAGGCAAAAAATGCAGACAGTTGAAGAAAAGATTTATAGACCTAGTTCTGACCAGACTGCTTTTACCCTGCTGTAATTCCAGAAGTTTCACTGTTGGGAGTTGTCACTACCTGGAGAGATAAGAATTTCATCTGAGGTCTTTCCTTCTGCAATAGTTTACTCTGTATAACAAAATGTAAGTTAATGAAGCACAGCTGGAATACATTATTTTACAACTTTTCCCATTCTGTGAGAAGTGCCCAAAGTCATAGAAGGCAGTTATGGAGAGGGAATATAATTTAAAGGAGGAAATTACGGCTAACCCAGTTCTGTTATTTATGCAAGCACAAAGCTGGTTAGTTCACTTGTTCTGTGCCTCATTTTTCCCCTTGTTAGAGCAAAGCTTAATTTTGTTTGTATAGTATTTTGAGCATTAGTCTTAAACGCCACAATTAGTACTATTTCTTGTCTGTACTATACCCAAACATACAGTGCTGCTGCCTGGTATTCAGGCCGGGTTAGAAGTGTAAAGAAATGTCTATCCTCACTGGGAAGGAATGGTCTTCCTATCTGGAAGACCATTAGTGTTGCATAAAAATAAACTTGTTACTTCATCCTGCATGCTGGATGTGGTAGATTTCAGTAGCAACCGCAGAATTGCAGTCACATGGGACCACAAAATTAGAAGAATATGTTGTTGCGTGCAATTGTGAACAACCTTGTTTCTGCTTGTGTAAGTGCAAGAGCTTGACTTTATGCTAAAATTGTGTTTATAACATGTAGTTACAATCTTCCACGAAGTTCAGAAGTAGGTGGAATAAAGCAAGCATACATCATGGGGAGCTACATTCAAAGAACAGTCCTGTCAGTCTAAAGCAAGATAGTGGTAAACTAAATGCCGTTGTAAAACTTGCTACACTTGGGGACAACCTCCAAGGGCTACCTACCTTCATCAATATTTTTTATGTGAATGAGCCCTTAGACGAGCATATTCTGCCTTGCCAGTAGCTTAAGCTTTTTTTAGCACAAATTTACTTTGGAAAACTTGGCTAAACTCTGAAGACAAAGAAGCCTAGCAATTGAAAGTAGCGTGGTCAGGCATCTGGGATCAGTTCATAAGGCATAAGCTGTGCTCCCCCTTGTGTTCTGCTGACAAAAGATTACTCATTTTTAACAACAGCTCCAACAGGCAGATTGGGTTAATACCCCTATGTTAGTGAAGTATGTGATTTGATAGGAAGCGTGTTTTTGAATCCCCCCAGAGGGAAGAACAATTTGAACCTTGGTCTTGGACAGGTTGAACAAGTACTCAAATTGGTGGGCTTCTATACTAAATGGGAACTTTTATACAGTGACAGTGTTTGTCAAGATGCGTATCAAAAACTCAGCACATGAACTAGACAGGGCCCCAGAGAGCATTTAGTGAAGGCAACCTAATTGATCAACCTAATTGATCATCTGAGTGAGCTCAGCCATAGCCAATTGCCTATCTGCTTGTTATTTTTGAAATTAAGATTAATTTATGAATACTCATAAGCAGATCTTTTAAGTTTCTGGTAAAATTTACATTCCCAAATATTTCTGTAGATGGGTAGCAGCTTAGCATGAATGGCAAAGTCACAGCTTCTGAAGTAGGCATATAAATTGCATCTTGCTTCCAATTCACAATGCACTACTTTCTTTGCACACAGTCCAGGCAGCTCTGATTGCTTTACCCATGAGGAACCTGTAAAGTTCTTTTTAAGATTTGTTCCTGGAGATTAGTCCAGACTCTAGGAAAAGAAAGGTCGTTCATAGTTTTTTATTTTCATTCACACATCTGCTGGAATATTCTGCAAATAAAAAAGAACTGTTCACCATAAAGGCTCTAAAAGATAAAAGCCGTTGAATCTAGTCAAGATAAGATGTGAGGTAGGTCTTGTAAGTTCTGCCTTGTTCCTGTAACGAGTCAAATGCAGCGCAAGGGTTATGGTGAGATAGCTTTAGCAAGCAAATCTTCCTCTGGGCACTTTCTCCACTGTGGATTTTTTTTCTTTGGGAAATGCCTTGTGGACTAAAGTATGTGATGCATGGCTTTTGTCTCACCAGTTTCCCAGCTTTCAGAATAGGCATGGAACAGTGGTTTCAACAAGTTTTACATGATTTTGAGGAAAGGCTAGGAAATATTCTCCTATGTGGACAAGTATCAGTACCCATAAGGGGAAAAAAGTCACAGAACAAAATAAAGTTCTTGTGTCGTATTTGCAATACATACATATGAATATGAAGTAACTAGTATGAAATGTTATCTGTAACACAGAAAAGAAAGCTAGCAGCTTTTTAAATCATAAAGGATTTTTTAAATCATAAAAGAACTCAAAGCAGACTAGTACGTACTAATGCATCATATCTTCACTTGTCAGAAGGTACTGACATCTTTCAGATGGCTGTTGCAGTTCACGTCTCCCACATCTTCATCAAAATCACTGGAAATACAGCAAAAATTATTGTCATAGAAAACTGCCAATCTGTGCATTCAAAGGATGTGACGTTAATTTGGATATTTCTCCTAGTTTTTATTTAAGTCACCTTTATTAGGAATCACCTTTTGCTGTGTGTTTTACTGGTGTAAATTGAAGTTCTGTTAAAGTTCACTGATTTACTCCAAAATCACACAGATGTAACTAAGACCAGAATTTGGCCTTGTGTGCCCTTCCAAGGGTGCAAAGTTTGAAGAGATACAGAGTAACACTGGCTAAATGACTGCAGAAGGGGAATATGAAAACCATCTCTAAATATTTAAAGGATGCAAAGATTAAAGAAGAGGCAGTTTTCTAGTGCATGTTCCAAGAAGGATTTTAACTTAACCTACAGGGATAAAACTGAGCAAGAAAAATATGTAAGAATTATGGAAGCATTATTTCTAAAAAAACTTAGAAATCAGTCTCATAATGTATAAACATTTATCTGTGAATGGAGTGACATCCACTGTGTAATTCACAAAATGACATGAGGTTACGGCTATGTTGTGCTATAAAGCACTCTAAAGCTGCCTAGGACTTCATAATGGGGCTTCATGTCTGCCTTTCTGATTGCTCGGCTGAAACAGATGGATTTCTCCCTCCAACTGTTCTGTCTTTGGGAAGCACATGTGTGACCATCTGGATCCAGACAGACATAGCTTGTTCCCAGTTGGCTCAGTGTGCTGACCTGTTTTAAATGTGCATGAAGCAGCATCCCATTCCTTCAAGATGTTTTTACATCAAGATGTTTTTACATCATTTTTGTAAAAGACAAAGCGTTCAGTAGCAAATTCTTTAGTTGAGTTGATTCAGGTCTGGACAAGGAGAGTCATGCTACATGACATTATCATATCTTTCATAATGGGCATTGTTTCTTTTGCAGCCGTGTCAAATATCATCAGAATGTCTTTGAAACCTAGTGGTTTCAATAGGAGGTCAAGGCCCATGTTCTTTCCACCCCTCCACTCCCATTCAGTAACAGACCCTGTACATATAAATTTAGTGTCTTGAGCTGAGAAGTTACCAGACTTGAAGCTGGTTTGGTAGTCTCCCAAGAGTCTTATTTTAAGTGCCTTAAACTGAACCATAACAGCATCTGCCTGGCAAAAATTATAATTCTCCAAAGTGCTCTGTACTCACTCATACAAGTAATTTATAGTGACTGTTTCAACTTTGTTCCAATGTACACTTTAAAATCCGAGCAGAAATAGTATCACTCCACAAACAGGGGCCTGCTTCCTTCCTTGTGTGTGTTCACATTATCAGTCTTCTGTGTGCCTATTTCCACAGCAAAAACCCTACCAGCACAAGCCAACTAAGCTTCCTTTTTTGAGAAAAGAATCTTTCCTCATTCACAGTGGAAATTGCAGTGGGTAAATGACATAAGCTCTCTCTCAGGCTTGACCAGCTACACAAGAGGATGTGAGTGCTTCTGTTGACTAGTTGTTTGGAAACCACTGTTTGACAACTAGTTGTTATCTTGGATGTATTTTTAGCCATTTTGGGCAATTCTCCCTGCCCGTGGAAGTGGTTCTCTCAACAGTCTATAAATCATGGGTAAGTCTTGCAAGCTGGTGTTACTAAATGCGAAATGGTACACACCACTCTTGAGCTCCCTCCTCAGCTCTCTTTACAGATCCTTCCTTTTAAGAGATAAAAACTGCAGATAAAAATATTGTTGGCAATTTCTGCGTCTCTGCAAGATTCACTTGATCTCTAAACCTTCAAAATTATTCAGTAAAGTGCTGCCTAACAGTAAAGAATATTTTACTTTCCTTCGTGCAGCGTCCATTTCTGCTGTTTCAGCAGACGAATACCATCTGCTGTGCAAATCAATTTACTGATTCCTCAGGTCTACCTTTAATAATGGGCACTACACAGTCTTCAAGAAAGTCATGGGTCCTTCTTGTGCAGGACTTGGCAGCAGTTATCTTGGCAGCAAGTTATCACAATAACTTGCTGGCAGTTATCGTGAGTCCCATCAAAGATGATGATATGCAGGCAAAGCTTAGTGATGGGTGTAGCACTCAACACAGAATCACAGAATTGTAGGGGTTGGAAGGAACCTTTGGAGATCATCTAGTCCAACCCCCCTGCTAAAGCAGGTTCCCTAGAGGAACATGTCTGGGAAGATTTTGAATATCTCCAGAAAAGGAGAGTCCACAATCTCTCCAGACAGAAGAGGGGTAGCAGACTTAAGGTTTTATTGTTGGTGCTGAAACTACATACTATTCACCAGTACTTAGGTAATGTTAGGATGGATTAGGGAAAGACAAAATGTATTTGATCAGGAAAACTACTGCCTGGAAACACTGTCTGGCTATAGAAAAATTAAAATTATTTTAAATCACTTGGGTATTAAAAATCACATTGGCAATATACTAGATGTTGTCATGTAGAGATGAGAGCAGCTTTCCTCTTTGTGAAACTTAAGAGGCTGTGTATTATGATCACAGCCTTCTCTCCAGCCCTAGGTTCATGTCAAGCCCACCACAGGCACCTTGAGCAAGAAGGAAGCTTTCTTCTTGTATCTGTGTTGGACAGTTGATTGTTTTTAATGTTTAATTCACTCTCTACTGAGCACTGTGTTCTGTGATGGTAGACTCCATTACATACTCCAGAACACCAGAGTACCCACTCAAAGGCCACTGGAACTGGTGAAAATGAAATGTCAGTGACTTTGGAGAACCAGAGATCTCTAGATCAAATTCCAGGAGAAAAATAGCATTCCTTTGATAATAATGGATTTCAGTCTGGCAAATCTTCCATCATAACATTGGCCTTTATGCCTCTGTAGCCAAAAGCACCAGCAGTCACTGGCGTTCAATCCATCATGGCCTGCAGTGAGGTAACTAATGTGCCCAAACTCTGATAAAACTCAGAAAAGAATAGCAGCACCCACAAGAAAATGTAAGTTAATTATATATAATTGCAGTCCCATACCAACATACTTAAGCAGCCACTCTCTCCCCCTCTGGAAATAGCAAAATTTGAACTTGAATTGCTCAGTTGTTCTGCCATGACTGTTGTCTTTGAGCTACCAGTTCAGTTCATGAGCCAGCCTTCTGACATATATGGAACACAATCTGGAGGAATTTAAGGGGCTTTCCGTGCCCACCCTCCCAATTAGAAAAACTTGTAAAGGCAAGAAAATTCTTTGCTGATCAACTGAATAATATAAATAAAAATAAAACCATTTTCAAGAGGATGATTCAAAACAATGCTAAGGGAAGGCTTTCAATGTGCTCTGAGTAATTAAGTCAGAGAACAATCTTACCAGACAATTCCTAGAAAATCTGTTTAAACGTCTTTCAGATTCTCTTTACACAGAATCACAGAAACTGAAAAGCTAAAGCCTTCACATGATGGATCTTTGTTGGATGCCATTATACAAGCTGACTTTGCAGTTAGTATCCTCCACTCAGCTGCATGCTTAAGTCAAATTTGGGTCTTCTTATGACATAATAATGTTAAATCCTTACCCTGCTGAACTTTATGGAAGTTTTGGTATTGGCTTCAGTGGGGCCAGGATGTAATTTTCCAATAACTCTCTAGAATTATGAAGTGGTTAAGTAAGATGAATGTGTGCAAAATATGTAAGACATCAAATATTTGCAATTCTTCTAAACAAAAGGTGTCTAACAACCAGATCTAACAGCTCAAAATCCGGATTGGGTCTCAGAAGAACAAGACTCACTTCCTCAGTGTCACCAGTGCCTCATGGCATCTTTTGCCAACATCTTTCAGCTACTTCATTTGAAAACCCTAGGTTATGAAACTCATCCTTGCAAAAAAGAGTGCTGGATGGTTGTCATAATATACTTAAAGCTCCAATAGGCTTATGGTTTTCCAGTACTAGTATATAGAGCTCCTCACCATTCAAGCATATATTTCACAAAGCACCCTTGGATGATGTATTGATATAGGTAATACAAATCTCATGTAAAAGCAAACAGATCAATAAACTTTTCCATGTTTCATTCACATTAGTGCTGCTGTTCAGGTGCTATTCGAGTTCTCACAAGCTTTCTTGCAGAAGAAAGGGAAAGGTCTGAATGTTTTAAGTGCCCTTTTTTTTTCTTCTGAAGGAAAAAACAAGAATAAAGAAAAAAGAAAAATCTAAATTGCTAAAGGTCAGACACCACCCAGTTTTTTCAAAAGAGCACCCTAGTCGGAGAATTATTCTTAGCCCTATAGTAATGATCATATGTTGAGTATCTCTCTACGGCTGGAAGTATGGTATTAAGGTCAGTCACAGCTTGATCTTTTCTAGAGCTGGCAACACTCCCAGTTCAAATGGGAAGTTAAACTAGATGAGTTCCAGAAGTCCCTTCCAACCAACGTATCTATGATAGTATGATCTCATACCTGTATTATAATTAAAGGGACCATATTAATTTTTAAAAAATACTTAAGATATGCAGATCTCACTAAGGGTATTCATATAGAAAGAGCTTGGAGGAAGGAACTTTCCTTAATGTTGATTCCTTGTCTTTGTATGCCATGTTTTAGACAACAACAGTGTATTTTACTTTTGATTGACAGCAGGAAATGATTTGCTAAAAACAGACACTTTCTAGTTTTTCCTCTCCCTGCATTTATTTCATGGTAAGTAAGTATTTACTGATGAGGGCAATCATCCGTAAATGATGAGGATGACCATCACATCCTTGTCTGGATGTGACACCTCCCAGATGATCCAACTGGTGTGGCCCTTTCCACATCACATTACCGATGGAGTGGGGTTATTGCCTGCCAGGGGTATGGAACTCAGCAGGGCATGCCAAGGAAAAAGCATTTGGGGACTGCACAGGTCAAAATGTGGGATGTTTAGAGGAAGGACCAGAAGTGGCGAAAGAGGGGATGAGGGTGGACTAGGAAGGAACAAGTATGAGAAAACAGAGGGATGAAGGGAAAAAAGGGACCAGTTGCATATAAACAGGTTAATGTTTGGTACATTCGTGAGGCCATGCCCTGCACCTGAACACTGCATTGTGTTCTGTTCCTATTTTCCTGAGTGAGGGGCTCTCTATCCCATGTGCATGTGTGTGTATGGAGGTCTAAGTGCCAGCCACTGGTAAGGAGCTCTTGGCTCAAAAAGGCCATGAGTCTGAGGTGTCAGCAACTAAGTAGATGGAGAGTTTGCATGCTGTGCAGGTAGGCATGCCAGTGTGTGCACTTACCTGTGAATGTCATGCTGGACTAGCCACAAATAGGATAAGAGGTATTGGTGCAGCCATCAGCAACCAGAGCATCTGACAGTCTGCTACTGGAGGAACTGAGAGTTCCAGGTCAGCTACTGGGGAGATAGTAGCATCTGGGGATCAGCTACTGGGAATGTCACAGGTCTGGACCAACTAATGGAGAGACTTGTTTGAGTATGCCTGTGCAGAGGGCAACAGGGAGGCTAGGGATCCAGGGGCAGCTACTGAAGAGAATCAACATCTAAGTCCAGTTACCGGGGGAATCCTGTAGTACATGTGTTTGTGTATGTGTGCAAGGAAGTCTAAGCACTAGCAAAAGGAATGGGTTTGCAGGCTTCAGGGGCTTGTAAGTCCAAGTACTAGCCAGTCAGGAGATCAAAGATCACAGTGAAGTTACTGGATGGACAGATTGTGTAAGAGAACATCAGCTGCTGGAGAGATGCATATTGTATTATGTGTATATATGTGCATATGTTGCATATGCGTACATACATACACATTTTCCCACTGATCAGTTACAGAAATTAACAGAATGAGGCAATTCGTGCTGTTGAGTTCGCTAGAACGCTGTTTTCTGCCTGTGTTGATCTGTAGGATCAGCTGAGTTGAAATGTATGTAGGTTTTGAGTGCATGTTGCCTGCTGGGAATACACGCTCTGTCTCACTGGATGTGGGGACAAGGAGCTGCATCAGCCTCAGCTGCATCAGGCTGGATTCAACCACCCCCAGACCTTTGGTATCCTCTGACTTTCCAGATCCTCTGAATCCCCAAAGCCCTTCTCTACTGATGGGTAACTTATATCTCATCTCTCTTACAGCTAAAATAGATCATGCCCACTGCATATACTGAATACCACATCAAGATGGAGAACTGATTTATTTATGACTACAACTCTGCAGAACTGTGTAGGGCCCTGACTCAGGAAAAAAGTATTTGTCTAATGGCAGATATATCAAGTGTGCTCAGACTTATATATTATGCTTATATCGAAGTACCTCTTTAATCAGATTTTATGGCAACACAGCTGAGGTGACAGGCAACAGTGTTGTCCTTAACTCTACTTTTATCCACAGCAGACTCAGCGTTCAGCAGTACTTCTAACCCATATTAGATGTCTTTTAGACTGCATGACTTCACACAAGGCTTTCACTGGTAAAGAACCTGCCATACAGTGAGGATACATGCACTGTCCACAGGTCCCCTGGTTTCTGGGACACGTGATAAGAGTGGTAGCTTCTTTCTCTTTTATCCCTAATTCCAGCCAAGCCAGCCTTCTTACTTCATATCTTTTCCTCTGATGGTCAAGCTGTTCTCTGGAGAAAGCTGGATTTGAACATTTGGACCTGGAATCTGAGTTCTCACATCAAAGAGATTGATACAGTCCTGTGTACAGGCAAATACATACAAATGTAGGGCATCCCTGACCATGATGACCTTCCTTCCACTTTGGTGCCTCCAGAAAGGTTTTGGGGCTACAAATCCAGACCTGAGAGAAGGACATGAATCCAGTAAAAATGGTGGACTTTGGAGGCACCCATTAGTGTTCCCTTATGACTGAAGTAGACAATACCTCCACGGTTGCTGCACTGGCTGCTGTCTCTCAGGCATTACTAATGTCCCTCTAGTGCTGCACAGCCTGACAGGGCTCTGGATTCAGCCCTAGTACGTGAAGCACTATCACACTGAACAGGTGTGTGGCACAGGCCAGAGTGAACTCATCAGGGGTGAAAAGGAGACTTGAGCCAGGGAGGCTGGAAAACTGGAGGAGCTCTGGACCCTCTTCACTCTGGCTGCAGCTCTACCCACTGAGAGGGAAACTGCCTCCAGCAGGCCATCCCACCTGCCTCCCTCTCTGCTGAAGGTCACCACTCCCACCTCTACCTCCACTAAGTGAAGTGCTTCTCAAAATGCTCCCTGAGCCTCTGCAGGCAGAAGGAGGTGGGTCAGAAGAGTCCCTCAGTTGCCCTGTATTAACTGACTCACCATGGTTTGAGTGAAAGGCAGCAGCAAGGAGCAGGAGAAGTTGATGATCTTTCAGATGATATAATGGCAGTAGGGGGAAAACTCAAACAAGACTGGGTATTTACCAGAGGAAGGCAGTGGAGACAGTACCCTAATTCCCACGAGAAGGGGGAAAATGAGAGATGTGGATCTTTCTTGGTTGCTAGTGCCATTCACCAGCATTTTCATCTTCCAGAAAAGATGTCAGTAAGAATGTGGCAGTGCAGGCTGTATGCAGTACATGCTGGGTGCATATCATCACTGTGTGAAAAGCATGTTCAGTTGTGACTTTCAGGAACCTCAGGCTATGCACGTAAAAGAAAGCTCTCCCCAGTCTATCCAAATGCCAAGCAATCTCTTCATTTTTGAGTACCCACACTAAGGCAGCTTAAGCAAGCTAGTTCTCGGATAGGGTTTTCCACACTTTCTGAAAGCCAAACCTACATATCTGATGCTTAATGCATCTCAAAAATAGGGATAATGGGAATCCCCAATCATCTGGGAAAGTGCACATGCAAAATATGAGGACACAATCTGGCTGTCAACTGTGTTCTGATCACATTAATGCTATCATAAGTAGCTCTGTGAATGCAACTGTTATCTATAAGAAGCATTCTGCCCAGTGATAAGTACTTGCTCAATTATCCACTTGCTGCATAAACCATATCAAATTTTGCAGTGGAATCATACACAAGCTAGACCTGCCAGACACTTAGAAAACCAAAGCAGGATGAGAACACAGGTGGCAAACACAAAACAACCAAAGAGAGATAGAGATGGCTCAAGCTGGAGCTGGCGACAAGATTCAGCATGAGATGTGTAAGAGTCTTTCACCTCCTGGGTGCGTGTCAGCCAGATAGTTGCAACAGTCCAGGACCCATTAACCTGCACCCCTGTGGCCAGTTCTTAAACTGGTTTCTCAAGGAGGATTTCATTGTGCCATGAGCACATTTTTTTTTCACAACACTATTTTCGTAATAGGTTATTATACATTAAGTTACAGCATTCCCATGCCTTCAGGCTTTTTGTAACAGGAGGAGAAATGGTGGGCTGGAGGAGACAGCTGGACTTGCACGTGGTATGTGTCAGTTTACTTAAGCAGAACCATTTTTCTGCTGCTGGAAGAATGCAGCAAAAGGTCAGTGCTGAAACTTCACTAAAGTAAGTTGAGCACACATTCCAGCTGCGAACATATGCTCACTTCCTGCTTGATCAAAAAGGAAATTTCAGAGCTCTGCTACATGTTTGCCTTGACCCTGCCCCACAACGCCTGTCTAGTGTGCATCAGACAAACTATTCTTTAATCGTGCTTGGAGTATGCATTCTGTTAAAGGATGCTTGGAATAGTTGCATATTATCATTGGCAGAGTAATCTTATACTGGGCCCAGACATATGGAAAAGTGCATGGTAGCAGGGAGAGGGATGTCAAGAGGATAGCTGTTATACAAATGCACTAAATGTGTGGTTTTATTTCTTAGTCCTGTGTTCCCACCACAACCTGACCCTGTCCAAGTGAGACTCATCTTTGAAAGGGAAAAATAAACTCAGCTCTTGCATTTTCCTTGCCTGTGTTTTCTTCAAATGTTTAATCTTCTGGAGCTGCCCTGATCTCATCAGTGTCAGAAAAAGAATCCTGTGCATGAAGAACATACGCCAACTTAACTGTGCTGTTAAAAATTGCAGAAGTGAAGCTCTTATAGCTACCAGAGCTTCTGTCTGATTTAGAACATGTCCTCATAACATCGCTTGATAAAAATAAGACTCTCGGCTTTTTAATAGGACAGATTTCTTAGGTTTTATATTTAACCACAGTCACTGTTAAAGCTATAACTGGTTTCTAGAATATTTTAGGAATCTGATCTTGATCTTTCATATGTTAAAAATCATCACAACAAATACTTTATGCTGTGGTTCCTGGGGAAGAAATAACAAGGTGGCTGCAGCCTTAAATACAAAGTATTTATTTTATGTTTAGATTTACCATTCAAATCAGATGTATGAGAGATTATCATTTCAAGGCAAGCAAGTTATCAGGTTAAGCCTGATAACCTTGCAAACCTTCATGATATTTGGATAGACAGCACTAATGTTTTCAGTACTCATAGCCAGCTCTTCAAAACCTCCCAGACTCCACTGTGAAAAGTGGCTCTAGTACTGAGGACTTGATGCACTGGAAGTGAAATATATTTTGACACAAAGAGATGGTTTTCTTTCTGAAAATTGGACTTGCAAACTTCTAAGAATATTACACAATATCCATGGTAATCAATCAAATTAAAACTCTGTGTTTACTAATCTCACTTCGTCTTTGAGCTGTTACTTGGGGGACAATTCAGTCAGTTTAACTGTACAGTACAGTCATGGATTAGTAACTATACATCTAGAGGCACATTAAAAAGACTAGGCATGTTAAAAAGAACATATTGGAACTAAGAGAGGGAGTAAAATAAAAAGCCTTGCTGGCTGTCTTTCTATGTAAAAAGTCATAGTTTGGAGTTTGGCAAAAACTTTTTTTTTTTTTAATGTGGCTACTACGTATCACAATCTCAATGAATGATTTAGAGTGCAAACAACATGTTGTAACAACAGACGACTCCATCACTAGCATCAGATTGACTATTGTAGGAAAAGTTGATACAGGTAAAGTACGGTTGCCATTCAGAGGGACCCTGAAAAACTAGATGAATGGGTTGACAGGGCTCTCATGCGGTCCAGTGTTAACAAATAAAAAGCCCTGCCCCTTGCAAGACATAATTCCTGTCAACAATAGAGGCTTGGAGATCAACTTTGCTTTTAGAAGAAAGAAGCTGGAGATCCTGGTGAAACTGGAGGAAGAAGCTGTGGAAAGGAAGGACAACCACATCACGCTGCATTACAAAGATTCTAGCCAAGAGGTTGAGGGAACTGACTATTTCCCTGTAACTGGAACTGGTGAATCCACATCTAGTGTGCTGTGTCCAGTTTGGGGCATCCCAGCATAACAGAGACGTCAACAAATTGAAGAGAGTCCAATGGGGAGCCATTACGATGCTTGGAGCTGAAGCACTTTGTGTTCATGTAGAGGCTGAATGTGCTGAGGGTGTCAGCTACATAGCAAGGATTCAAGGTAACTGCTAAGCTGTTTGTAGATTTTTTTGACCTTTAGCCTTTTATGAGCTTTAGCCTTCTAGGAAAGTAAAAATGCTTCTGTTTGTCTCAGGAAGATGCTTTTTGAATAGAGTCCTGGATATCATCAAGAAAGTAATTCTGCCATCCTTCTGTTGAGAATTCACAACATTGAATGCTGCAAGTATGTAATAAATGTATCTCTGCTTCAAGCAAAGGAGAAACCAACAGCTCTTCACAGGAAATGTCTAGATCTAAGAAAATGACCAGAGCTCAAATTATGGTCCAATTCTATCTTTTTCATTCTATATTTAAAATTTTTTCATATTTCTTTTATGATCTTATACTGCTGACGTACAGGAAACATCATCTCCTTCATCTCTTCTCTAATACTGCTATCAATGAGAGGTTCAGTAACTACTTTTTTTTTGCACTCTCTGCTCCTATCTTCAAACTGCTTCTATGTGTCTCCAAAATTATAAACATTTTGCTTATTCCTTCCTTGTCAACAATTTTAATACTTCCTCCTCTCTCTTTTCTTTTCCTTCACTCAGACAACTATGGATCTTATTCTCAAACAACAATTTACTGGAAAAAAAAAAAGGTAATAATAATTACAATAATTCAGTGTAAAAGCTGAATATCTAATTCCTACAAAGACTATAATAACAAGTCTCATATATCTGACTCTCTGCTACTGGTGCAAATTCTGCAAGTCTGTATTAGAGTAACTAATTTTTTAATCAGTTCTTGTATTCTAATTCAGTATTTTCCAATCCTCCTTCTGGGAGGACCTGGCAGAAGTCCTGTTTGAAGTTCATTAATATCATTTTAATTTAACTCTTCTCTGGATAATGAGCTCTACTGGGCAGTAGTTCAGATGAGCGAAGCAAATGTTCTGTTGCGTGCTAGAATGAGTAGTGAGATCTTTCTTACTTTCCCTGTTCCTTCCATTTTGTGTGCAAGCACTTGTGCTTCTGCCTAGAATAAAGCTTTACTTTTGCCACAGGCTAGCTTATTGTTCAGGTTAGAATTTAGTCACAGGTCATATTGAACTAAATGAATAACTCATAATCCTCTAACAAAAAAAACGTGGCTTGAGTCCTGTGAAGAAACTAAAATCAGAGTCTTACAGCAACTGTTGCCTTCTTATGCCAGAGCATGCTCTTTCCCATGTAATGCCAAACAAAAGTACTCTTCTCTCTAAAACAATCATATGATGATCAGTCCTTTCTTCACCCACCATTAGCATGGAAAACATCTGTGTTACAATCAGATTGGTTTGAGTAGCTAAAGTCAGTCTGTGCTAGTCTTGCATTCTTGGTCCCCTGCAAGGTCTATACAAAGTTTGATCTTGTCAGCAGACTCTGGCATAACTTAAGCCCTCTTTGCTGTATCACTTTTCCTGGTGTTGAGAAGCTAAAAAATATCCTCCTCACTTCATATTAAAAAGCAAAGAAATAAAAGGGAGGGCAAGGGTTGCCCTCTCACCCTCATTTGCTTATTTCTAGAAGCTTCACATTAAGAGCTACATGGAAGGAAAATACCAGCTCCATCTTTCAGCACAAATGATGTTTTTGAGCCATTAAAAATTTCAAGCTGAAAGCCATCTGATTTTTACTCTTGGAACTTGATGACAGACATTTTGGAATTTTTTAAGGACAAATTGTTATAAGGAGAATTTGTTTACCTTTAAGAGCGGTGCAGCACTCAAAGCACAGCTCAGGCCCATGTTGTGGTTGTCCTCTGCTGCTGGCTTCCCTTTCCTTCTTGTTGCTGCCTGAAGGATTTGACTGGCCAACCTGCTCTTACTTCAGAGTTAGCACATCTTGGAGCAGGAGGCTGAACTTGATGAACCCCACAGGTCCCTTCTAATGTTAACGTTTCTATGACTTTTTGACTCAGAGGTTTAGAGAATCTTGGTTGAAACTGACACTCCAGATTTCCTCCATGTGTGAGATATTACATGGTTGCTCTTTTTTACATGCAAAAACATTATAGGAACACTGCAGAATAATGTTGAAACCAAATAAAAGAAACACCCAAAGAAGAAACAAGGAGTTTCTTCCATGGGTGGGTTAAGGCTTTGTTTTAGAAAGCTGCCAAAGGCATGAAAGGGGCAGTGACAGGGAGTTGGAGTCCTGTGGGTGCTGCAATGTAATTTCAGAATTTTTTGGGGAATCTCTTTTTCTTGCACTGGTTCCAGTGTATTCAAAGCATGACCCAGCCTTTGGGATGTGGCTGGTGAGACTTGTGTCCTTGAAGTCCTGCTAGCTAGGTAGCTCTAGTTGGCTTAATCTCACAGAAAACATATGCAGCTAGCAGCAGAAGCTAGGCATTTCCAAAATCCTGCATGAGTCACTTAGCTCAATCTGGAGTTTTGATGCCCTCCATAGATTTCTCCCAAGTATAGATCTGTTTGGAAGGAGGATGCTAATGTGATACTCTGTGCAGCAACTCTCCATCCACCCCTACTTAGCTGAGAATGTGCAAATGTTGTAACACAAAACAAAGGCACGTGGTCTTAGAATACCCCCGGAGCATCCTAGATCCTGCAGCCTGTGACTAAGACGCCCTCCTCACACAAGTACGTGTAAATACTCTGCAGGATTTCATATTATAAACTTGAAATTGCTTTTCAGAGATCAGTTGAGAAACACATCTGTGCTGTTGGGAGAGAAGTGCAAGAGATTTTCAAGCAAACATTGTCACTGCAGATGCTGATGGGTCTAACACAACATTAGCTGGTGGTGGCCAGCTCACACATCTTTGTTTGCAACCTGTCTGCTGCTCCATTCCTGGGCAGGCTGCTGACACCAAGGGAAAGAATCGATCTCCAGCGTAAAAGACTTTGATTTAGGTGTCAGTATGTGCCTCAGCTGCTGTTCCATGCAGGCCTCATCAACAAAGGTGTTTGAGTTCTGAGAATGCTTCAGCTCACTCTGAAAAGACATCAGCTGTCTGGTAAAATGAGTCAGTTTCCAGGCTCCCTGATTGTATTAACTAGCCCCCACTGACTGTACTGCAAGATTAGACCCTCAGAGCACATGTGTAGGCACATTCCCCCCTGTGTCTGAACAGAGCAGTTGCCTACCCCAAACGGCCCTGGGACACTGTTCCTAGAACTGGTCTCTGTTCTGCTCTTCTCTTGCAGTGAAAGGCCCTGGGTATTAATGCCTTCCATGACTCACACTCTCTACTATTGCATTCCACTTTCACCCGTGAATGAGCAAAATGACATGGGTTAAACGCTTACCTGCCTCACAGGACTTTCAAGTCCTCAGATATGGTGAGTACAGCCAAAGCATGAAGTGATGTTGCTTTTTCTCCACTCCTGGGAACCAACAGGTAGTTCAGAAGTGTACTGGAAACGTCTTTTCTAGTTTGGAGCAAGTCTTGTATTCCATTTAAAGATCACACCACACTCCCGAAGTACCAGGGATCTGAGGATTATCACTTCCTTCCACCCCCCAAGTAGCTACGGTCAGGACTCAGGAATACAGTGTCCATAAGTGTAGCATCTTCCTATCTTCTCTTCCTCCACCAACACAGCTGGGTGAATGGGAAGAGGGTAGGGGAAGAATGTAGGAGGAGAAGTCAAAGGCAGGGTCATTTCCTTGTGAAATTAAACAACAAATTGTAGCTGCTGTCAAAGCTGGAGTCCAAGCTTTAGACTTTCAGAGTTGCCTACCCTGCAAGAAACCAGGAAAGAAATCACATGACTGCACAAAAACCTCAAGATTCAGACTTCTTCTCCAAAACATGAGGAGGGATCTAGATGAAGAGATACAGAATTGACATGCAAGAGAAAGCCCTCATCTGAACCTATGGAACACAAAACAAGGAAGATACATTCACCTAGTAAGTAACAGTGTCTTTTACCTCCAATATGGGATTACCGCAAACCATCTGAATGGCTTCTGCAGTCAGCCTCCTGAGCAAAACCTCATTGTCATCACCAATAAAAAATTGTCATTTTTCTTTCCTATTAATGATTCTACTTGAATGGGCCATTTAATGACCCTGTATCTGCAGTGTCCCTGTTCCTACTGTAATGAAAATATCATGCATGTAATAAATAAAAACCAAATTAAACATGTTCCACATCATTCCATTTTTCCAATGACTAACACTGAAGAGACCTCCGTGGGGCCTGGCAGCTGTCACTTTTTTAGCTCAGTATTTTCCCTCAGACTGCTTGTTCTTGCAGAGTGGAAACAGCTGAGAAGGTCATGAGAGAGGCAGCGTGGGCTGGTGTGCAGAGCACTGGCTTGGGAATCAAAAGGTTAGCAATGGATGCACCACTCTGTCTTCTGAAAGTCATTTCAATCTCTGTAAGATACAGAGAGGCAAACTTGACCACCTCAGAACTTTTGGTGGGATTTTATTGTGCCCAGGAATGCAGAGAAGGACCAGAAGGCCAGCTACACTGAAAGACATCTCTCCCTGTCAACAATGCAATACAGAAGTGTTTTCCTGTGCTTTCAGACAGAACTCCAAAATCCCTGAGTCCCTTTCAAGCTGCACTGACAAGAACTTTGCAGGGCAGCTAGTGCAACCAACAGTTACTTTGGCTGTTCCACTTTCTATTCAACACCAACCACTGCAGCCTATGTGATACCTCCCCTCATCCCTAGAACTGAAGAAAAGCTAAAAAGATTTCATTTCCTTGAGGTCTTCCTGCCTCCAGATTTCTATGCCAAGCTTTGAACAGGCATAAGCCTAGGACAGGTCTTGTGCAGAAAACTACAAAGATAAAAGATGCAAGCTCTGCTCTGTTATGTTATGGTACATCAAGAACAATTCTGCTGCAAGAAGGAATTTTTGTTCTTGTCATAAAGAGCAAGATTTACCCATATCTCTGCCTGTGTGCAAAAGTTACTCCATGTCGCTATGAATTAACTTCCATGGTAATGGCCTGGGAGAAAAAGGTGGGTACGTTTAGTGTATCTGCTGAACTGTCTTTGGATTATGAATATGTATTTAGCTCAAATAAGCTGTAAACAAAGATTTTTCCATGCAAGTTAGCATCCATATAATGCAGTCTCCTATTGGGAGTGGAAGTTTTCCTCTATTCCCTCCAAAAAATGCCAGGAAGGTGTTCTGTCATTTGTACCTGCCTGTAGGAAGTTATCACGTGAAATCTCAGTGAGAGCCCTTGTGTTGGAGTGGGAAGGTGATATTTATTTTAAACAAATTTCTAAGTTATTTTCTCCCACCCAATAATTCATATGCACCAAGACCCGTGTGCCCAAGTGGCCTGGCCAGGGTCGCTGTGACTTGTAAGATGGGGGAGGTCAGCTGTTACATCCTTAGTACGTACCTTGGTTTCATTTTGACTGGTGATGATAAGCTGGTTTTTGAACACGTCTTTTATTTGCCTTCAAAAGGCATATATGTATGTCCACATATGCATGTGGACACCTGATGGGACACAGCTGAGCATGTGGGGCATGGGAAGCAACCTGGCTGGACTGATTACCAGAGCTTTGAACTAGATTTGATGGGGGAAAGGGATAGAGTTCTCTGTGATGGAGAAGGGATGGTGAATGCTGTCACTTTAGGAAACTGTGGGGAAAAATCTCAGAATTATCCCAAACAATCTTGAGAGGGCTCATCTGAGAAGGTAGTGCTGCTGATAGCCTGGATGAAGCGCCTCTACACCAATGCACACAGCCTGGGAAATAAGCAGGAGGAGTTGGACGCCATGGTGTGATTAGAAAACTATGACCTAATTGTGATCACAGGGATGTGATGGGACAATTCACATGACTGGCGCACAACAATCAAGGGCTACAAGCTTTTCAGAGGAGATAGACAGGGAAGGAGGGCAGGAAGAGTTGCCCGCTGCATTAAGAGCTGCCTGTGTCAAGCAGTCATGATCAAGTTGAGAGCTTATGAGTGAAAATCAGGGACCAGACCAATGAAGGACAGCTGGTGGCTGGGGTCCACTACAGGCTTCCTGATCAGGGGGAGTGTGTGGATGAGGCCTTCTTGCTTCAACTACAAGAAGCATTGCACTCTCAGGCTCTTATCTTGATGGGAAGGATGTGGAAGAAGGAAGAAAGATCCACAAGAAGGGTGTGGAGCTTTTGGAACAGGTTCAGAGGAGGGCCACAAAGATGATCAGAGGGCTGGAGCACCTGTCTTATGAAGAAAGGTTGAGGCAGCTGCGCTTGTTTTGCTTGGAGAAGAGAAGGCTCTGGGGATACCTCATTGCAGCCTCCCAGTATTTAAAGGGAGCTTATAAACAAGAGGGAAATCTTTTACATGGATAGACAGTGATAGGACAAAGGGAAACGGCTTTAAATTGAAAGGGAGGAGATTTAGATTCGATGTCAGGGGGACAGTTTTGATTGAGAGGATGGTGAGGCACTGGCACAGGCTGCCCAGAGAAGCTGTGGATGCCCCATCCCTGGAGGTGTTCAAGGCCAGGCTGGATGGGGCCCTGGGCAGCCTGTGCTTCTGGGCAGCCTGATCTAGTGGGTGGCAACCCTGCTCACAGAGGGGGGTTTGGAACTAGCTTTGAGGTCCCTTCCAACCCAAGCTATTGTATGATTCCGTGATTCTATATATGCTTAAGGAGTCAGCAATTGTAACGAGGTAGTACTTCTGCTTCAGAAGCTTGTTTGCTTCAGCCTAAGCGTCTCAAGCAAGGTTGCTGACTATTGTTTTGTTTATTCATTTTGGGTATCTATTTTGCTACAAATCAGCTTCCTTTGTGGGATAAAAGGAGGAGAAATAAAAAATGCAGTGCACTATAACTCTCTTTGTCGTTGTCCTGTGATCAGTGTTCAAGTCTTCTGCTGATTAGTCATATGCACTGTGGCCCAATCAAATTCGGGCTGTCTGATCTCAATGCCAACAACACACCGGCACTTAACACTTTTACTGCTGTCAGTTGGGCCCTTACATATCAATATAGACCATTTCCATAACCCTTGCTGTATTTTTTTTTCTGTTGCTTTTGTACAAACACACTGAGATTCATGTATTTCATCAATAATCATATTTTTGTTATAAATCTCTACTTGCTGGCCAATTTACTGCAGCAAACCTCACTTGCCTAAAGATGGTATGACAGGACTCCATGTTTATACTGGAACTAACAGGGTTTTATGCAAGTTATCCTGAAATACTTGCCCTGCCACAACAGTCAGATTTGTGCCCCAGCAAACTCCCTTCTCATCTGTTTCACCAGCCTGGATCTTCAAGCATAGACAAGGAGAACAAATTTAGTATGACTTTCTGCTTTTGAGTTTTAAGGCTCTTTCCAGGCCTTAAAATAGGCAGAGACTTTTAAGAGATTCGAAAATGGAACCTAGGAGCCTAGGTCATCACACATTTTTGAAAGATGTACTCTGCATCTGTATCATATTACTGCTCAGCTGCTTGGCTTTTCCTAGACTATCTGAAAGTGGATATGTGCTGCTGTGTTCCAAAGGGGGCTTATTTTAATATTGTACTAAAATACTGACAATGAAATCTTGTTACTTTAACCAGGCAGTAACCACCGTCATCCTGGGTCTTAAGACTTTGAGTAAGAAGAGGTTGATTACTGAGGTAAATTTTTACCATTACAGAGTTCACAGGATATATTTTACTGTAAATGCTATCGTTGTCATCCTTGACATCTTCCAGATTTTGCTGGACCAATGATTCCAGATTTTGCAGGAACAATGTTCTTCTGAAAGATCAGAAAGATTGTTGTGTTTTCTGGAGACAATTAATTAACAGGCTAAAAAGACAAGTTTAACCAAAATCAAATATCTTTTAGCTTGTCTAATTGAATCAGAAACTCTAGAACTTACACAAAAGTTCATCTTCACATCTCTTTGCTAATACACCAAAATTCAGCAAACTGCTGGCTACAGATCAGAGTATGGGATGGTTCAGGACTCATTTCAGTTCCATTTCAGAGTTGCTGATATTTAGATATTGTTTTAGTTTTCAGACCAAGCAAAAGAAGTCTAAGTAATTTCTTCACCCTTGCCATACTATATTCTGTCAGCTTTACATGCTCAACAAGAAACTGAAGGTGAGAGGATGTCCCCTGCTCTAGAAACTCTGGATCACGACAGGTCTCGACAGTCACTTTCCAGTTGAACTGACTGAATGCCAAAGCAATACATCCCAGAGACCTGACAGAATTTATCCTATTTTTTTGTACTATCATCTAGCAATTGTGCGTAGCCCAGACCTCCACATTCTCTCACCTGCCTGCTTTAAGAAAGCATTTCAGTATATTCTCAGAATGTGGAGATCTTCAGCTGCTATAATCAGGCCTAGTCCTTTTTCCTCTCTTCTACTTCAGGGAGAATTTCAGTTAGGATCAAGGCTACCAGGACTCAAAAGGGTGCATTCAAAAAAAAGTGCTCCCTTCATTTTGGCCAAGAGAGTGTCATGTTGGGAATCTGCAGTGGAAGACATTCCAGCACAAGTTAGAAAAGCTGTTTTAGTCCATAGCCTTGCTGTGATAGAATTGACAAATCAGACAAAGGTGATGGAAATCTAGTGACTGAAAACCAGCTCTGCACCTTCCTCTGTCAGCCTGTGAAACCAGCTGCTATTTTGGCTGGTGATTGGCAGCTGTGTTCTGCTGCTTTTAGGACACTGATCATGAATAAACTACAAAATTATGCTTCCAACATTTCTTAGGGAAAAGAAAACAATACTTGGAAGTACATATTACAATGCATATTTTAGAGACAGCAATGGCTCTGAGAGATTAAGCTTTTTTCTAGTAGTCACGTATTGGGAATGAGCAGGTCTTCAGACAGTACAATAAAACAACCTAGAAAGTCAATGTTTCATCCCTGTAACAGTGACCGTGAGAATTGTTTCCCATCAACACAGGCCTCCCACAGAGGCTCTGCAGCTGTGCTGAGAGGGTGTGAAATACTGATAATGCTCCTCACTAAAAATATATATATGCACTTTGCATAGCTGAAAAATCATGAGATAAAATAAATAGCAGCAGAGAAAGAGGTATGAAGATTTTCATTGTGAGCAAAAGGCAGAAGATAACCTGAGTGCTGCTTCAACCAAATCAGAGAGCCTCTGCAATGCTGCTTGGCACAAGCAGGGACTAGCCCAGTGGTTCCCAATCTTTTTATAGCTTAGCAACTCTCAATAGAGTAATCAGTACTTCACACATCACTGCCTCTAACTGCTCACCTCCTTCAAGGTTGCCATCTCCTCCCCATCAATCATAGTGCTTCTCCTCAAGTGTCTGCAGTGCTCATAGCCTCACATTACACCCCTGTTAAAGTGAAACTGTGTGTCATGCCTGTGTGCTCAGTTCAATTGCGCTTTCAGGTACTCTCCTTATTAATGTGCAGGCATCTCAAATAACATAGGTGACACAAGTTCTGTGCTGTGAAAAGCTGCCAGATATATTGAATAAAGTATCTGCATAAATCTCAGCCATTTTCCTCCACCTAATGTATAATAAGTCGGACAGACAGTCTGATGAAGAAGAGGAAAATGAAGAGGTTCGTCATATACCCAAAAAATAAAATAAAACAAAACAAAATGGGATCACTTGGACTTGAGGAAAAGAGACGGGGAAATAGTTAGGAGGAGTGGCCATTTCTTCCTCTCTTGCTCTTTAATGAATTACAAAATCCTTTGCAAAAGCCTTTACCTTTGCAAATGTAATTGCACACCTGCATGGGTATTCAAAAGATCATATCTAAGATTCATTCACTGTGTAATGCACACATCCTCCCCAAATAAGTGTGATCATTTGGAATTCTCCTCAGTGGAAAACCTTAAGAATATTAGCAATGCCCCGTGCTACCCATAACTGCAGGCTCCTGCCTGCACATCTGGCTCAGCAGAATTGCCTCTGAAAACAGTGAAAGTTTGAATGGAAGCAGCAGGAGCAAGCCTCACCTTTCATATGGCTTACCTCTGTGTCAATGGGCCAGGAGCACTCCTTTCAGAGGTACAGACAAGTTGTGCATGGGATGCTACAGTAAGGGGTGCCTTGGATTTGCTGGGTATGCACAAAATCAGAAATAGCCACTTCAAGCCAATTCTCCCCAAATACTCAGCTACTCTGGTGTACAGTGATCGTGCTGCCAAGCAAGTGACTGCAAAGTTTTCATTGCTTGTTGATGAGGTCCGTGACTCTTTTTACACTTTCTTCTCTAAATAAGGAAGCCCCTGTGAGGCCTCTGCCTGCCCAACCAACTTGATTCCTTTGCTTTCCACAGCCAATGAAACCTCACTCCTGCCTCCGGTCTTGGATGACAGCACTCATCAAACCCCAGTCAGGAGTATGGCAGGTTAGTGTTACAGTCGTGGCAAGTTACCTCTGGCATCCTGTTGATGTCAGAGTGATGATGTGGGAAAGGACAGCCTCTGCACTATAAAGATTGGTTGATTAAATACTACTGAGGCTGCCCACCAGAGAGCAAGATCTCCAAAACATGATCTCCACCAGTTTGAGTGCTGCTGGCCTGTTTCTGCTTCTAACCCAACTGCTCTCAGGCTTTAGTTTCATGTCAGCAATCTCTATTTGCTTTCCAAAAATAAGTCTATGCCACCATGCTGAAGGGAGAAAAACAAGACGGGTGGTATTTTTAGGGACATTAATTCTGACCACGTGCCCAGGAGGTGAACCGGATGACCACTGCACAAAGACTTCTCATCACTATGTCCTGCGAAGCCAGCATTCACTGGACATTGCCTGCTTTTGTTCTCCTGGGTTTTCTAGCTGAAATTGCTTCAACATATCCAGTTGTAAGCAGAACTAATGGCACATTGCTGGAAAGAGGATGGCAATCTCTGTTGTCCAGATCCATTGCTGGGATATCAGGGGAGAAGTCAGATGTGAACTGGGAGAGTGACTATTTGCTAGGAATCAAGAGGCAGCGGAGGCTTTATTGCAACGTGGGCATCGGGTTTCACCTTCAAATCCTCCCAGATGGAAGGATAAACGGAGTTCACAATGAAAACCAATACAGTGAGTTGCATCCAGAAATGAAATAGATGTCACTTAATTGCTGTGAACTCTAGTAATAACCCTTCATAGAATGCAAATGTTATTACTTGATATTCTTTATCTGTGCTACATATGTTGCCTTTTAAAAGTCTCTGGGATCAACAAACATTTAAACCCTCCAGGCTGAAACACATTACAAATGCAAGAGAGTTTGACAGATCTGAGAGCAAAAGGATTCTATAGGATGAGAATATGATTCCAGGAGAGTTACTGTAAGATTCTTCAGCACGTAGGGAAAACGACCCTTTCTGGATCTGTACTTTTATTACGTCCAACTAGGGAGATAATTCTAACAAAAAATATGCTACGTTCATTAAGGATTTAAAATAAATCAGTCATATCTGAATTGCCTTTTATTAGCTATAAATTCTGTGATAACATTTCTATTGACTTTCTTATTTTTTAGGTCTGTTTGAAATATCTACTGTAGAAAGAGGTGTTGTTAGCCTGTTTGGTGTGAAAAGTGCTTTCTTCATTGCAATGAACAGCAAGGGGAAGCTGTATGGAGCAGTGAGTACAAATGTGAACTATTTTTCAAGGCTTAAACAAAAGCTGCAGAGGTCTTGAGGGTTTGGAATTTTTTCTTTGTTTTTTCTTTCTTTCTTTCTTTCTTTCTTTCTTTCTTTTTTTTTTTTTTTCATTTGTTTGTTTTTGTTTTCCTTATTGGAAATCTCTGGTTTCAAGCAGAGAAAAGAGACTTTCGATTACAGAAAGCTTACCCAGCCTGGTGTCATCAGTGTTATTCAGTGCAACAAGTGGTGTGACTGTTAGCAGTCTGTTATTTTAGTTTTTCTATAGGTTGTACAGACAGCACCCTAGGAAACTGAATATATTTTAGTTACTGAAAATGTTCTAGTAACAGTGAATCCTGTTGATGTCAACATTACATTATACTTAAAGGTGTGCTATGAAAAAGGTGTGCTATGTAATTTTGTGCATCTGTATGCACATACATGCATGTGTAGGAGAGAGAGAATGAGAGCTATCTACACTAGCTGCAGTTAGTAAAATCATAACAATGTGCCTCTCCCTACCAAAAACAACCTCACCATGAAGAATAAATAGAAATTCTACCCTACAAAGCCCATATGTATGTGAGGCTATTTTAAGAATCAGTTTTGTGAGACCAGTCCCAAAGAGTGAAGAAACAGTAAAAGCTGTTAACTTTGGTATGCAAGTCATATTGAAACATCATCACCACCATTCTCATCTAGAAAGTGCTAGCCGTGCTATTAAATGCACTTTAAATGCAATTTAATCTCTGAGACCTGAGTCTTCAGTCTCAACATTCAGTAGAAAAGACACCTGTTAGGAAGCTCATTTGAAAGAGATTGTCTCTGGACAACATGCAAAAACAGTCCATCTAAAAATAATGAATGATCCTGAATGAGTTCACCTCTTTTTTTTCTTTCTCTTTTTCTTCCTCTTTCTCTTTTTCTTCCTCTTTTTCTTTCTCTTTCTCTTTTTCTTTTTCTTTCTCTTTTTCTTTTTCTTTTTCTTTTTCTTTTTCTTTTTCTTTTTCTTTTTCTTTTTCTTTTTCTTTTTCTCTTCTTTTGTCTTTTTCTTTCTTTCTTTCTTTTTTTTTTTTTTGTCAAGAAACAGCTGCAGTTTTCCTTTAACAAAGCATTCCACTACTTAATAAAATATCAAATGTAATGAATGACCTGCAACCATTACTACTCTGACTGATTCCTGCTCACACAGATTATGACAGTAGGATATTTTAAGGTTCTGCTCCGGGAATATTCTTTTGCTCATGTCTGATTTCAAGCACATAAACGTACCAGAACATCAAGTGGTGCACTTAGCTACTTTTTTCAAAAGAAGTGCAGGGTCTGATCCCACAGCTCCCTTTCATATTCTTTTCTTATGGCTTCTATTCAGTCTTGTGTATTTTCAAAGGTGTTTTTAAAAGATGTAATAGAGGTACATTCTTGCTTGCACAATGCAACGCCCTGAGTTAAGCTCTTATAAACTTTGAATCATTTTATTACAAAGATGTTCAAGCACTGGTGGTGTCTCATGCCAGACATTTTATGTCAGGGAATTATTCTACTTCCTCTTTTAATTTTCTCAGTGCTCTGCATTTATCTTCTGCTTATCCTCGCACCTCCTCTTCCAGAGAACTCCCTTTCTTCCTTGGATTTAAGTGGCAGAACATGAAAATAAATACAACTGTTTTCCCATCTTAGAAGATGTTGCATATCTCACTAACAGTTAAATATAATATCACTAATGCTTTCACAAAAGAAGACAAACAGCGATAATCAAAGATTTTATTCAAATGCTTTATTCAGGCATATGTGAAATAAAGCTACATCAATTGGGCAAAAAAACGTTGCTGACAAATTATTGCTTACAAAGAAAATGGAGAAGTTCATGATTTTCAATTAACTTGATCTGCCACAGGAAATACACAGTGCATTATCCAGACAGCTGACATCTGAGTCAAGTTAGAACCGAGGAGGGAGATTTATTGTTAGATGTAGACACTATGGCACCACTTGTTGCATCTTGTAACTAGCTCTTCATCTGTAAAAGTGCTAGTAAGAAAAGTGATTTGAGTCTTCCTGAAATATTTATTATATTTACTTTGTTCTTTTTTCCCCATTCCTGTTCTATAGGCTGCTTTCCAAGACGAGTGCAAATTCAAAGAAACCTTGCTGCCCAATAACTACAATGCATATGAATCAAATGCTTACCACGGTGCTTACATAGCGCTCAGCAAACATGGAAGAGTGAAGAAAGGAAATAAGGTTTCTCCTGCTATGACAGTGACCCACTTTTTACCAAGAATATGAACACGAGCAAAGCAGGAGACTTATACCCCAAGAAAAATGGTTTCATTTTGCACATGGGAATAATCTCCCAGGTAAAGTATATATACTGTTCATTGAAAAAAAATATTATATTTGTATGTGTATATCTGGATGGAAATATTTGTACTAGATTCAACACATAGGGTATGTATGCTGCTTCTCTACTCTGTACAAATTCTACATGGCTGTGTGCCTCCTTTGGTGCTGATAAAAGAAAGATGCAAATTGGAGTGCAAAGAAAAAGAAGTATTTGAAAAAATGTAGAATTTCTGTAATAATTATCCAATTAACCATTGATTATTTACAAATTAATATTAATTACCTCAGAAAATAAACCTTCCTAGTGAGCTATGTACATATCATGTGCCAAATCATCCAATGACTGCTTCACCAGAACTTTGAGCAGTTCACTCCATCTGAATATCTACCTGCACCTCGTCTTCTACACATGTACACGTCCTGTTTCATAATGTCCTCAGTCGATTTTGATAATGATGATATTAATTCCACAACCGTTTCCACACAAGAAAACTGTCTACCCCCAGAGTCCCTCTGTTTCTGAAAATATTCTGCAGGATATCCTCACGTGGACCTGCTGACAAAATGAGGACCTACAATCAATTTCCTTTAGGAATGGCCGCAGGATAAATCAGAAATTGGTGGCAGATGCAAAATACGTTAGGAGATGCCACCCAATTGGCATTTTCCGAGCTATTTAAATTTAGACCAACCACCAAAATAGAAATGTATATCTTCAGTACATATATATGTATTTATATAGACATGAGATGTGTGAGTGTGTATGTAAGTAATCATACGCTTTTCATGCACCTCTAGATGCATCCAGTCTCTAGATGGTTAGGTACTATTATATGCATACACACATAAAACCATAAATATTTAATGACAAAATGTTTGACTTCAGCTGAACCTTATTTATCTCTAAGAACTAAAACTGAACTGCAGGATGTCGTTTATAAAATGTATGGGATTCATGAAAGCTTCCAGCAAAGGGTTATTGTAGAAAAATTCTGTTTTAAATTCCCTTCTATTTACTGCTTTAAGTATATTTGTTTCTTTTCTATCATACCTCACTGAGGTATGAAGGACAGAGGAAGAAGGAAGTTATATAAGCACACTTTTCCAGATTGTTGCAGTGGAATTTATGCTATAATTCTGATTTCCGTCATTTGCAAAGCACCATATTCAAAGACAACACATCAAACTATATGAAATATATCCCAAGTCTCTCCTAGAAGCCAAAAAAATTGCTTATAATCTTGTTTTATTATTTTGTCAACCTTTTTCCTTATCATCAGTGAAGCTACATTCTCTGTACCTTCGAAAGAGTATTTTTAGCTGCCCAAAGTCAATAGTCACCATAAATGTTGGTTTCCAGAAGTCTTGGGATTCCTGCATTGATGATGTGCTCCTAAATTTGAAACTAGATTCAATGCAATGTCAGAGCATGAGCATTTTCTGCATAGATGGACTGTGCTGTTGCAGAAGTGAACCTTAGAGTGCAAGATAATCTCCCATGCGCAGTTAAAATGTGTCTATGTCCAGCCTTGACATGCCATTCTATTTGCAGAGGATGTCTATTCATAATTAATTTGAGCCTTCTGACATACATGAAAAACATTGTTCAGGGCCGAATTCTCAGATGGTGTAAACCAGCCAAACTAGACTACCAGTCTATAGCTGCAGAAGATTTGGCCCCATGAGCATACCTAAAAGACTGCATCTACAGCCCCACTTTCTGACTAATTGTCAAGGCAACAATTTTGTGTATATGGTATAGTTTTCCAGATACTTTTGTGTGATTTATACTTGAATTTGCTTTGCTTGAATGTAAGTGGTGGTAGCAGTGTAAGTGAAGAGAAAAAGAAGGGAACACTATTCATAGTATACAAATGGAACACTTTGTATATGACAAAAGAAATCAGTTATTTTTAATTTTCCAATCTTGCAGTGTGTAGAGAGAGGCCAAATTGGCACACTTTGTTCATTCACAATGTGTGCAGCAGTTTGCTTTGGGAAAAAAAAAAAAAAAGAAAAAAGAAAAAGCATTTAAAGAGAAATAGTGGGATGTTTTAAGTGGTGAGATTGCATCAAAGAAAAGTTTGGAGGATGTCAAACAGTTACATTGACGTAGATTGCCTAAAGGTGTGGATAGGCAGACCACAGCTGTGTTGAAGTACATTAGCTAGTAATATGGATTCTTGTGTTATATCCCTATTTGTCTTTGAAATTAAGTTTGAAGAAGGGTGGAAGAGTGTATGGATATAGAAGAAATCATAGTCTGAATGTTGACACAAATGTTTGTTTCTGATTACAGCTTATGCCAGTGTTAGGTTAGGATGAAGTCTTTTCCCTCTTAAGCCAACATAGTCAGGAGTAACTTCTTGTTGCCAGTACTGATAAGTAATGGGAAAGCTGGCATGAAAGGTGAGAATCAGACTCACTGACTTCATTTTGCACATGCTGATCAACAAGAACAAACTGTAGACCAGATCACAAGAAGTCTATTTAGATGCAGCCTTCTTGGCTGAACTTGTTCTCAAGAACTGCAAACCCCTGCAGATACCAAAACCCCTGCTTTTGGTAGGCATTTGGAAATCCACACCATTCACTCTGCTGAGTTGCTCTTTACACCACTGCTTTGTCCGTATTACATTCAGTGACAGTCAGGTCAACACTCAAAGTCAACACTGAAACCACAAAAAGTATCAGCACCAGGAGTCCTGATTAATATGACAGATTGAATTATGCTGTTATCAGGTGTGGTAATTTTGTTTGCAAGCCCCTCCAACACAAGTAGTGCAGTGTTGCAACACTGTGCAGATTTAGACTATCATCTGGATGCAATACTTTGACAAGAGACCTTGTCTCTTGACAAGACTCCTTAAGTGAATGCTTGGCTATGTTCACTAGAGGAGTTAAGGCAGGTGCTGACACATGGCTGTGCATGGGCAAGCAGCCTAGGGGCAGCTTGGCAGCTGAATGCACTGTGGTAAAATTCAGGTTACACACCTTGCCTGGAAAATAGCCCGATACTGTTCTCCCTCCTGCCTGATTAGCTAAATTTCACTTCTCAGGTTGTTGTCACTTGCATGGGAGAAGGAGGACTTAGAAAGAGCATCACTCACTTTAGATATTTCCGGCTAAGTTTGCTGAGCTGCCACAGAAGGGAAAAGTATCATTTAAAT
The DNA here is from genome assembly GCA_013396635.1 of Penelope pileata. Lineage (NCBI taxonomy): Eukaryota > Metazoa > Chordata > Aves > Galliformes > Cracidae > Penelope > Penelope pileata. The sequence goes on along the minus strand of WBMW01002473.1, from coordinate 41,763 downwards.
TTACATCATATGGAAGTTATAGAGAGAATCTGGGCATGATCTGACAAATTCTCAAGTAAGACATTCTTGAAAAAAATAGTTTCATGGATAAGTGATTATGTAAAGTCAAACTCATGAAAGTAAAGCAGTTTCCTAGGTCAGGGCTAAATAAGGAGCTTATTATTGACAGATTTTTTTGGTAGTCACTTTCAAAGCATATATCCTGTCAGTGTGCGTTAGCACAAAGTCATGAAACGGGCTACCATCTTTGAAAACTTTGCTGTGAATTCCCCATACGGACCTACGTGGCTCAGATTTGGCACATGTGATTCTCCTAAGAAATTGAAATCTATTTTCAAGGTCTCTGCCTCCATAGGTAGATTCCATGATAATGTAAGACCTAATCCACTTCTGTTAGAAAACAGTCTTTACTGCCACTGTATTATGCTTTTAAATAAATCCAGTTTTACCCAAACGTGCAGAGATATGAACACACACAGTGGAAAAGCAGAGTAATTTATATATACCTCACTAACTATTTCAATTCCAAGATTTTATTTTGCACAGTAAAATGGTGCCAAAGTTCTCGTACTATTTTTCTCATTAAAATATACCTCATATTCTAACTCAATATGGACTCACAACTGAGATTGTAAATTTGCAAGAAACATAAAACTGTCCAATCGTTTGTGAAATTGCTTCTATTTTTATATGTATGTGCTGTGCACAATAGTTTAAAATATTCATAAAATAAACTTTTATGCATTTTTGGTAGTGTTTTGACTCCAAATCTCTTTTAATATTTGTTTTCTCCCTTTCTTCAGCGCTGCTATATTCAAACAAAACAAAACAAAACAAAACACACACACAAACACAAAATGTACGGTTAAATTCACCTCTAGAACCATAGGTCATATTGGTGCACTTGGAATTGTGGTAGAATTTTCTGTTCTTCAGACTTCTTCTCTGAGAAGACATAAGGGAGTTGTACCTGTTGTGAAATTTCACAGAAGAGAAGTAAAACTGTAATCTGTTTCAAGATGAACTGTCATATTCACCCTTGAGGCAAAGGGATGGGGCCAGGCTCTTCTCAGCGGTGTGTAGTGATAGGACAAGGGGCAATGGTCAAAAACTGGAATACAGGAAGTTCCACAGAAACATATGTAAGAATTTCTTCATGGTGAGGGTGACAGAGCACTGGAACAGGCTGCCCAAGGAGGTTGCGGAGTCTCCTTCCCTGGAGATATTCGAGACCCGTCTGAATGCCTACCTGTGCAACCTGCACTAGGGAACCTGCTTTGGCAGGCGGATGGACTCGATGTTCTCTACAGGTCCCTTCTATCCCCTGCAACTCTGTGATTCTGTGATTCTGTGAACTCGGGAGGGAAGCTTTCTACAGCCATCTGAGGGTTTTTGCCTCACTGTCCCTCACAATTGGGCGGGACTGGGGGGGACATGTTAGTTGTTTGGTAAGTCTTGCCACATTTCAGCGATACGATAAGTTATATTCTCCTTCCCTCTCCTCCCATATTGCCATTTAATCATTTGTTCAGTTAGTTAAATTAATGCAGACTTCTCCCAATCTGGGAACTGGCACTAAGATATTGTTAGAAACCCATAGCTGAGAATCTGCTGCTTGCTTTATGGTTTAAGTGCACTGTTAATCAACGCACAGCCAGCATGGTATCGCAGACTGGACAAATCTTCAAGGTTCTGCTTACTGGCATACTGTTCTCAGGAGCATGCAAATGTCAGCAATGGCTAAATGCCATTCCCTGCATTTATATTTTACGCTTTGGCTGCTTATGCTCCCCTGCAATAGTTCTCTTTGTTTACAAATAGTCATACATTCTTCATGTTGTTGCCATGTATATGTGCTGAATTTCACATGGAAAAGGACTACATTTTGCAGGTGGATTAACCAACACTTCTCTCTGCGGCAGTAGTGCTTTGTTTACAGATCGAAGTCCACTATCTGTAGGCAGAAGTAGGAATGAGAAAAGCTACGCAGTGAACATAGAGCGACTGGAAACGACTGGGCAAATTAACCTAGACTAAGTAAAATAGTAACATCAATAACCTGGTAAGGAGGACATCTGCAAAAACTAGGAAAAAACTACACGTGGCCAGCTCATGAGACACCACCTCAGAAATAGGCTGGTTTCTGCTCTTGTATCACAGCTTGCCTTTTGAAATATGCTGGCTAGACACAACTAGGCGAATGCCTCCTTGTCCTTGGAGGGAGAGACTGGTCCTGTGCTCCCTTCCCATTGTGTGCTCTCAGCTTACTGAAAAAAACCTGCAGGGAACTCTGGGGAGAAACAAATAATGACTAGGCTACACATGTCTATGAACAGCAAGAAAAAAATGGATGCACTTTACTCCATTTACTCGTCCTCCTCTAGGTCATTTGAAATGTAGCGCTGTATCTGTCCCTGTGGGTACACCTGTGATATAGTCACCCATCTTCACTATTTTGACCTGTGTTTCTGCCTCAGGAACCCTCTGCTACTCGCCTTGGGCTGTCTTCCCAAGACTATAAAGCTGTGGGATGCTTGTCAGGGAAGGACAAAGACAAATACAATCTGCACTTAACAGATAAGAGCAAGTGCAATTCAAACAGAAAAATTAATTAAACAGCTTAGAAACAACACACATCCTAGTTCCTTGTACTAATACTGGCCCTCTAGCTTCTTCTTCCATCCAATTCTTTTTCTTTGACCAGTCACTGAAGATGTAACTGCTCCTCTGAAGTGTATCTCCCTGCACTCAGAGAAGAGCAGAGGAGTTTCCCAGCATGAATCTTCTCTTTTCCTCTTCCGCAAGTCATGCTACCTTCTCTGTTGCCTGGCTTGATGCCGCTGGCAGAGACCTATAATCTGTCCCCGTCTTCTCTGATGTCCCACCATCCGTATGAGACAGCAGGTGCTGTTTCCATTAGCTTCATGGCACTGAGTTGACAGTAGTTCCTGATAGATATGACCTGAGCTGACAGAAGATTACACTGTGGGAGGCAGAAAGTGAAAGCAGAGAGCACTACAGCTTTTTGAAACCAGTAAAAATTTATTTGCAATGATAGCAAGATTGAAAAGAAATAGATGTAAATATGTATGAAAGAGCAGGAAACATTACCTGCTCTAAGAAAGCTAAGAGTTAAGTAGGTATCTATGGATACCTATTATGGTAACATTATGGAAACATTATGGTCATCATATCAGATATTTAAACTGGAAGAAGCTGCTGGAGGATGCAAGTCAACCTCTAGCTCAAAGCAGAGCCTCCAAAACCAGATGACGTTGCATCAGGAAGAATCCCCTATAGCTACCACCTCTGTGATAGCCTCATGATTCATTAATCTGTGGATGGTCACTCAAAAGGGATCAGTCACAGAAAATTATCTTGAAGGAGTCAACAATGCAGCTTGAGCTTTGCTGGAAAGAGCACTCAGAGTGGGGAGCACCTTCCTTCTTAACAGGCCTTGACACAAATCACATCTGGCCTGCGCACCAGTAGAAAATGGCTTTCCTGCTGGAACTCACTCTTACCAACATAGACTGCTGCAGAAATCATCTGAAGGATTCGCTCTCCTGAAGAGAGAAAACATTCAGCACTTTCTGACAACTGCAGGATGCAAAGCTACCTCAGTATGCAAGATTTAGGGGAGGACACTGGTACATTAATTTCCTGGCTTCAGTGCAACTCCAGACCACTTTCAAAGAAAAGGGCAACAGCAGTGCTTTTCCCAAATCTACATGCCACCTAACACCTACATTTCTGGAGACCGGTGGAAAGAGTCTGACATCCTGAGGCTGATTTCTGCACTTTTTTGTCGACGATTATTATCACTGCCCTCTGGCGGCTGTTTTGTTACTTAGCCGCTAGATGTCGGAGACAAGACGTGTGTTCTGTACCGTGAGCCTGTACAGGAGAGAAAGGAAAGTAGGTCCTCATGGACTAGATTTAAGCTTCAAGGCCTTCAGCATGTCAGCATCTGTAGCACTCAAGACAGAAAAGTCAAAATTTTAACTGAGGAGCCACAGAACATGGCATTTGGCATTCAGATACGTTACTGATGAGTGACTTTTCATATCAGCCTTGTAAATTGATTGTGAAAATTACTTTTTCTCAAAATTTTCTAACTTGATGATTTGCCAAGGTTTTTGCAAATGTAAAAGACCCTATGCATTAAAGACAATGCTACAAGTAACACTTTAAAAGACATAAAATGAAAGGCTGTATCCCTGAGATGTTTCAGAAGATACCTATGGCAGGAAATACAGTTTAGCAGCATGAAGCACCTTGAGGAGGAAGGCTGAAAGCAGCAGCCTTTTGCCACTGAAGACATCAATTTTAAAGCATGTTAAGAAATCATTTTTTCTTCCTTTATGCCACTGAGCACATTATTTCATATAGAGCTGTGGAACCATAAATGATCACTCTACGGTTCATCTGGAGATGCTCTTTACAGCACTGAGAGCCCTGGGGAAGATGCTGGTGCTCTGCCTGCCAGAGGGCAGTGTGCTGCCTGCAGAAACAGTAACTTGATGAGAAAAGAAACAACAACAAAAAAACATGCTGGATGGTAACGCCTTGATCTGCTGTGATTGTGACTATACTTTTTTTTTGACTTTTCCCCTCAGGTCCTCTTCCCTAGGGAGAAGGCCCAGCCCACACTGCTCCTTGACACTCTTTTTCCACAGTGATTTCTAGTGACTAGTCCTCAGAAAAGAAATGTGCTTTGGTCTGTTAAAGGGTTGTTGTGTCCTAGCAGGATTCTGTGCCAAATGGTTCAGAGAAAAAAAAAAAATTCCTTCTTAATATGTTTTGATGATGCAAATGGCAAATTAGTTAGTGTTTCACACAACAGAAAAAGCAGTTTCCAGATACCCCCTGCGACACAATTACACATGCACAAACATGTGAGACTCATATGGAAAAGCTGAATTGAGATACATCACCATAACCCTGAAGAACGTTTAAGAAATCAGTAGCATTAGAATCCAAGATTACCATGCGTTTTCACAATTCTGAACAATCCACAGTCCTGATTCAATAAATAGAAGAGAAAGAAACGTCTTAGAAAGGTTCACGTTGGAGATTTCTTTTTGGAGGGGCAGCGGGCAACAGTTTATAGGATGTGTTAGTAGCATTTGGGAAAGGGTCAGTGTTCAGCTCTGCCACAGGCTTCTTACATGACCGTGGACAAGGTACTGCATCTTGTATGCAGGGGATGCTAGAAAAAATATAGTGTAAAAAATTGTGTTAGATATACAAACTATTGGTACACCTCTTATAAATGGAGTGTGGCAAATACGTCAGCAACTAATTTTTTGCATACTAATCATTTCTGCTACTCTATACTGCCCCTCACATAATGAAACTCCAACGAAATTCCCCCCCCTTTGCTTTCTCCGAGAGAAACAAACCCAGCTCCAACAGTCTGCCCTTCTATATCATTCTCCAGACCATACACATTCTAGTGGATCTTCTCTGGATGCACTCCAATTTGTTAACATTTCTCTTTGCAACATGGAGCCCAAAACCAGATGCTATTTCAGACATGGCCTCGCAAAAGGGAAGTAAACACTTTCTTCAGTCTGTTGGCTATACTTTTGCTAATGTAAACCAATATGCCGTTGTTTTTTTTAATGGTTGGATTAATTGTCTTGCTTACACTAAGAAATCTCAGAGGATATTGACTGATAAAGATAGAAAGTATATAAACTGGGGATTCCCCCTCCAGCCTCTCAAGGGAAAACCTAGACATGACAATGTCTAGGTGCAAGAACATGACAATGAGGTGAAGTTAGTGTCTGCATTTCATAAAGTGATTTACAGGTAGAAATTAAACACTTGTGAAACAATCTGATCCCCAGGGAACTTAGCAATGCTCGATTTCACTCTCAGTGTTGGGAGTGGAGGAAAACAGAGGATATTCAACATCTTTGATAGAAATCTATAGACCACAATCTAAAAATGTTTCAGTGACTCTTGAGAATTCTGATCACTATTGGCCATGTAATACAAGATATGCTTGAAACAGGAAGTATACAACCCCAAATCTCTTCTGTATTTCCTTTTTTTGTTTTGTTTGTTTGTTTGGTTGCTTGGTTTTTTTTTGTTTGTTTGTTTTTGTTTTATTTGTGTCCCTTATCCTGTATTAGTTTAAGTAAAGGAGGACAGAAATAGGTCTTAGGTATTTAACTAAAGAGAAATTGGTCCTTGGAAAAATAACTGAAGTTCAAGCTCTTGTGTCTCAGGTTTGTAGTCACAAATGGCTCAGTAGAAGCAAAAATGATATTTGGTTTCCTTGTCGGAACACAAGCATGAAGAAAGAAACAAGAATCTCTTCCAGTTGTTGGGTAGCTGAAGAGGAGACCGAGGCTAAGATAAACAACATGGGAATCTCTAGGTTTAATACAAACTGATACAAAATTTAGCTTTGGTGACCAATTCTGGCTGATGAAATAGTTATCACTGGAAAAAGTTCTAAAAACAAACAACTAAGTATGCAGTCACAAGCAGAGACCTTTTTTCTCTACAGCCAAACTCTGCATCCAGCTCAATCCAAAAGCATGTTTGTTTTGGAAGCCATAGTCTGCTGAAAAGTCTTTGACCAAAATCCAAGGGACGAATAAGACCAGATGAACTGAACGAGCTGTGCCCTTGGATCATGAGATGAGCATATATATTATTCAATCCTTTATTGCATGCATGCATATAATTACTGGTTGGGTATTTTTGTTACAAAGTGTGGACCAAATTGCATTTATCAGATCTAAATTTCTGTCCAATAAACTAAATATTTACAATCCACAATTTTACTGTGTGCTTGTGATTTCATGGACCAGAACTCACAGAGACAGAATAGCTCCTCCAAGGACAATGCAACCATAGCAATTTGCATCAAATGAAAAATCATTAGGAATAATGTGTGAAACAACAGAATTATTTGCAATTGTATTTGTTTCAGGGCTGTTTGGAGAAGAGTATCTAATTATTATTTTTTTTTAAAAAAAAACATTCGTTACGAGAATTGATATATTCTGAGTCATTCTTAGGTGATCGGAGCCTGTTTTTTCCAGGGTTACTCCATCTGTGGCCTGACAGAGTGGTTGTTGGGCCAACAAAAACAACACCGTGCAAAGACAATGACTTGTATGGGGCACAGATGCATGTCACATTCTGTAAATCTTGACCAAATCTATAGATATTTTGTGCTGCAGATTTTAATGTTGTTTTCCATAATCCTATAATAGTCAATGTGCAGTCACTTGTGTGACTCTGAAATTTCTCTTGTATTAAATTTCTTATGTAAACTTGTATTCTATGCAACTTCAATTTAATGTTGAGCTGATCATCAGCTGCCATGAAGATGTTAATTTGAGTTCATTTTCATCTTTATTTAAGTTCATTATCATTTTATAAGTTTCCATTATTTACGTTCATCTTCATCCCTCACCCCAGAAGAGGAGACAGGGGAATGAACCATGGAGCAAGGGATGTTGAACGGACATCTGTGTCAAAGAGACACAGTCATGTTTGGGGTAGGTAAATGGGCTACTCAGCCTCTGACATATAAAAAGATCTGTTAGGGCAATGGAATGGATAACAATAAAGAACATTTAAAGAACAACCAAACAAACAAACAAAGGTAGGTTGCATTTCTAAGTTCAAAAAACATCAGCCAGCATTTAAAAAAACAAAACAAAACAAAACAAAACAAAAAACTAAGCAGTTTGATTAGTCCAAAACTTCAATAAAGATTATAAAAACCAGCCTGCTTTTATTCCTTGAAACAGAATGCATTTCCCAACCAGCCCTGGCATGACACCAGCTTGTGCCAGCTGTGAAAATGGCCAAAGATCAGCATGGGCCAGGTGCAGGATCAGTGTCCCAGCAGCTGATGAACCTCTGCACCCAGGGCAAGGTGCGTCACATAAGTTCCTTTTCACCAACAACACACATGCTGAGAAGGCAACAGAAAGAAATGCTGTGGTTTCAGAGAGGTGCAAATCTACCTGGAAAGCCATTCTGTGATTTAATATCTGATCAGGGTAGCATTCAAGATGCATGTTTGTCAGATCTCCATCCAACCTAATCAATCATTGCCTACGTGCTATCAATGTCCATTTTCCCAAAGGAAAAACAAAGTCAGTGTCATTCACCTTGTCTGCCATTCACAAAGTTGGACCTTCATGTTGCTTTAAAAGAGTCCAGAGCAGTATATCAGTCTTGCAGTGGCTTTTTACTTTCCTTGCATTAGAAGTACAAGAGCAATGCTTGGTTCAGTCATGGGCTTCATCAATTACTGCTCGGGTCTTCAGATTCAGAAATGACTCTTAAAGTTTCTGAAGCAAATGTTTCTTAAAGCAGGTTTCAATTTCAACGAGATTCCACTAAAAATACGTCTAAAAAGAGTTTAAGTGCAATGCATGCAACAATTTCGAGCAATTCTAACCATATTAATCATAAGTTACGTCACCACAGTCACACAGCAAAAAGGCCCTCAGGTGATGGTGAGATTCTCTGCGTATTTTGTCTTTTGACGGTTTCAGTGTGTCCCCCGCCTCCCTCTTCACATTTTCCCTTCTTCATTTCTTTGATCTAAGCCTTTCCATCTCTTCTTCCAGATTGTAGAATCAACAGAACAAAATATGCGAACCCAGGAAACTGATGCAAGTTTAGAACTATGTTAGAGTGCAGTTTGTTATCTATTCTCATATTCCTTCTAACAAGAGAAAATTATCCTAATATTTTATTTGAAACTGTCAATAAATGTAGTGGCATAAATTTCTATAACCAGTGCCACAGAATCACAGAAAGATATAGGTGGAAAGGAGCCTCTGGAGGTTTCTAGCCTAGTCCAAGATCACAGTAGGGTAAACTCCAAAGATAGATTAGGAACCAGGTCACCCAGGACCTTGCTCCAGTGTTGTACCATTCTTGTGGGAAGAATTCTTAATTTCTTTCCAAACAAAATTTTCATTTTTGCAACTTGTGACTGTAGTATATTTTACCATGAGTGATAATCTTACTGGAATTTAATGCATTGTTTCTGTACAGAAATTGTACATTACAGAAGAGTGTATCTATGGACATGATTATGATCCGATTCATTCTTCTATTGTTAAGGGGGGTGGTTGTGGTTTTTTTTTTT
>WBMW01002473.1:0-32594 GCA_013396635.1 Penelope pileata | reverse complement strand
TTTTTTTTTTTTTCCTAACAAAGGTAAGAAATGTGTTGTGTGTTCTGCTTCTGGTTTATTTGGTTTGGATTTCTCCTTTATGCAGTACCCTAGGTTACAAATACTACTCAAAAATGCCTGATGGTCGCATTTTATTTTTTTCTTTACATCTGAAACTGAACTGAAACTAGAGAGACCCATTTTTAAAATGTTAGATTTTCATTGGAAAAATATAATCAGAACCTGCATGACTAAAACTCAAGTGCAAAGCTGTGGTGAGAGTAGACTGCCTAGACACTACCTACAGTTATATCTAGATCAAATATCATTTCTGTAAAGTTGAAAACTTATAGTTTGCAAATATTGTACTGAACTTTTCCTCTCTGAAACACATCTGAAAACAAAACAAGAAAATAATCATTAAAAACAATCAACAACAACAAAAGTCTTTTAAATCTTTTGCTCCTTCTTATAAGGCTGTCTCTAACCTTCTGGCCTCATGTGCCATGACATGCATTTCTCAAGTACGAACTTGTATTATAGCTGGGAAACCAAACGTTCTGCAAAGACAGCAAAAAGTTTGCCATGCTAACAAACTTCACTTTACAACATTGGACTTCATCTTAAGTTACACCAATCCCTTTAAATGTTTACAAGAGACACATCAAAAGAAAAAAATAAAGCTGAGTTCTCCTCTTCATCTGTGCTGAGATACAGGAGAAAAAAAAAATATTTGACCAGCTTAATAACAGAAGTATTTGGCTATGAGAGGCTGAATTCAATTTAGTGGCCATAATCAATAACTGGGCATGATAAGAGCATCAAGAAATGTAAGGTCACTTTAGCCCCGAGCACCAAAATGCTTCTGTTTCAAGTCTGAAAAATGACATAGGAAAGGGAGGATTCTCCAAGGGCACATTTCTATTTATACTTATATTGTTTTCCAGCACTAAGAAGAATTGAAGTGAAAGCCAACAGAGCCCCTGGGGGCAAAATGCTTCACAAACAGCTGAATGCCAGTCTTTATTCTATCGTGCATCCCAGAGGAGCCCTTTGGAGTCTGCTGCGTATCTGTTTGCTCCGCAGACCCTCATATGAAAGGGAGGCTATTGTAGTTATACTACTGGGAAAATAAATAACATTAAATTAAATTAAATCCAATTGCAACACTTATTTCTGCAGTGCTCTCACCTACCCAGTGTCACACTGCACATCTTTCCCTGTGGCTGACCTCTGCTGGCTGCCTGCACCAGTCCAGCGAGCATGCTAAACCCTGCTAGTGTGCTTCTCATGTGCAAAGGCTCAGCTCCAGCTTTGACTGGGACTTGTGAGCTGCTCAGGCTTTCTCAGATGAGAGTGATCACTTACTCAAGAGCATTTCAAGAGAAAATAGAAAATAACAGAGATGTATCCTGGGAAGAAAGGAGCATGCAGTGAAAGAAGAGATGGACAAGTGGTGCAGGTTCTTATGTGTGTATAAGAACAGAATTTACTTGAAACTCTCTCACTGTTAAAGTACCTTCCATGAAATTACAAGTTGCACACTGAGAATTCTAAATGTGTATTTTAAAATAAATATAGATATATTTTAAACCACAGATTACCAGGAGAACTTACTATCACAAGACACTGGGAAAGGGCATTTAGTTTAGCCACCTGTGTCCTTCAAGCAGATTACCTCAGAGTTTACTCAGGCACAAAGAGCAGGTCCTGCAGCCAAATGCAGAAAGAGGTCTGTCTTTGTGCTCTCTTCCTTGATGTACCTCCACACACTTCTACTGCTCAGTTTGAATATTTGCCTCTCACATGCTTCTGTGCTGGGGCTCACCCCCAAATCCCCACTTTTCTCATTTCTCTCAACTTAGGCCAAATTCATTCCCTCATCTGCCTGCCATCAAGGATGATCTATGGGGTTGGTTGTACCCAGGTGCTGACCTGAGCTGCAGAATCAGGTTCCCACATGTGGAAGGGTCTTCCCAACCCCAAGGGAACAGGTACCACAGCTGAGGAGACTTCATTTCAGTAACTGGAAGCATCTCTTTGGAAATGGAGAGTATCAGCAGCTCTCAATTGTAGATTGTGATCATTCTCTATTCCACAACACCTAAGAAAATTCAGACCCTTTGAAATAATAGATACACTCACTGTTCAGAATACACAACTTTTTAGAGACTAGTTTTGCTTTGGCTGGGAACTGTGCCAGTGATTTCAGCTGGAGGAGGAATGAGGCCCATCATTTCAGCAACAGTAAAACAGTACAAACAGCATCACATATGCCCATGTGGAACATTTACAGGCAGGGAAGTCTTATTTCTTATCAACTTCTCCCTCAGAATACAATGGAAGTATTGGGGCTTTCTACTTCTGCCCATCTTTGTTGTGTTATATTTTGAAAGCCCATAATTTCTAAAATCATTGGGGATTGTGAACCAGAGCTAAAAGCTTACACCAGTCTTCTGTCTGACTGGAAATAAAAGAGCCAAGAAACAGGCACTTCTCATTAAGACCATATATTTTGCACTGCTCAGAGAGAGGCATCAAAGAAGCTACTCCAGTGCTATAGACATACGCGACTTAGCGCTTCTGAAATGGCGTGCAGTTTGGAAATGGATTTCCAGAATGTCTGCTGTGTAGAGAAAGAGTGAGGGGAAAAAATAGAAGACTCAAGAAAATATATTTGGCAAGTACATTGCAGAAACTGCTAGTACATGCTGCAGTCCAAAATCCAGTGGGCAGTGCTTACTTCATTTGTTTCACGTAGGTGAAGATAGTCAGGATGTTTTCTTTAGTCGTGGGCAGTTGACAAGAATGGGACATCCAAATAAGGTCATTCAGGATGTGTTTAACAACACTGGTTAAAGCCTGTGGCAAAAGCTCATGCACACACATACACACATAGCATCCACTGTACACACCATTGACTTAGTGCGTCATTTTCCCTAGAATAACTACTAGAGAGGCACTCCACCCTTGTAATTTCCAGCACTGAAGATGTAATTGTCCCAGAGCCAGTTATTACAGTGATTTTAAGGAATAGGAGGGAGAGGAAAGGGGCCCTGATTTCTGTCACCTCTTTGAAGTGATACAAATAAAAGCATTAAAAGCAGAGGAATTTTCAAATCTGTCCACCCAAACTCCTTTGCAATCTTCGAAACAACAGTAAGAGGCTTTCTGAGGCTATCCTACATACATGGGAACTAAAGGTGCAATTCTTCCCCATCCCCACATGCACATCACGTGGCTCCAAGCTGGGAAGACAAGCTGATTGATGGTGAACATCTCTCTGCCCCTAGATAGCACAGAGTTCTGCAGAAGACAAGCCACACACCTGTTTAAAACAGGTCAATATGCTTTATTAAGCAACAGTGCTACATGTGCTCCTACGTGATGAAAGTAGTTTGGCTCTGTGATGAAACGTGCGTTTTTACTCATAGGAGAATCTTGGAAGCCAATTCCATTATATTGAGTAAGAAACTCTTTTTACTGTGTACATTTTTGATGGTGCATAAAGAACGTACAAGGTGTCTGCAAAAACTGAGAGAAAATCCCTTGTAGCAACTTCAATTTGTTATAAAAAGTTTGCCTTTCCCCTGAACATCCTCTGCAGTTGACCAAAGTGAACAAAGGAAAGGAATTACTTTGCTAGCAGCTAAACAAAGGTTGACATATAGTTGCTGAGATCAGGGTTTTACAGAGTTGAAACCATACATTTTGATCAAAAAATGACTCAAGGCTGAAACACAAAGCAACTAAACTAGGGGAAAGTCAGAGCTTAGTTTGCTCCTATGGCCCTAACTCAGTCCCTTTAATCTACACTTTTGGGCATAATTTGAAACTAAAGTATCATATTCAATTAAATTAGAAACTTTGCACAGCACATTTGCTATATTCAGGGCAGGAAGTTATGCTGTCCATTTACTGTTATTCAGTGTGTTCTGCCAACCATTTGCCCATGTCCTGGGCTAGATTTCCAGTACACACTGTATGAGTGAGATACAAGTCTTCAGGTCTCACAGGTGAGGCACCTGGTCCAGCTGAATGCCAAGGCCAGACCTCTGCTGCCTTTGCAGAAAAGATGGGGAAGAAGCCTGGGATGAAGACATGGCACAGGAAGGAAGGGGAAGGGGACCCAGCAAGATGCTGTGAGCATCAACATTACTCTCAAATACATTTCAGCCTGCAAGCTGAGGCCTGTCTCATCCATCCCTTCCTTTCAATCTTGCTCTGAAGTGAGAATTTCCTTGCTTTATCTTAGTGATCCTCAACATCCACAGTGGTGGGTCATACGTCAGGTTGTCAGCATCAGCCAGCTGCCTTTGCAGGACGCTTCCAAGGACATCCCCATACCACTGTGACACCTGGCACTGGCTTTGTAGCATCCCTTCTATGGGAAGTGGAAAGCACAGCACTGTGGCCGTCCTCATGGTAGAAACATCTGTGTTACGTCCTAAGGCATAGGTCCTTTCCTTGTCCTTCCCCACCAGCATGACTCCAGTTCCACATGGGCTCACACTGCTGTTTTCAGAGCACCCACTTTCCTTCTAACCTGCTTAAAAGTGTAGGCTCCTCAGAGCAGAGACTAGCCTATTTCCGTGTTTCAGCCCTTTAAAATAGGAATGTCTATGAAAAGGCGAAATCTACACTATCACTCTCACACAGATTTTAATACATTAGTTTCAGTCCAGCAGCTTATTTTCAACTTAGCAAAGTTTGGAGTTTTGCTGGCATGAAGAGATTCTTTTGAAAATGCCTAACAATTTAAGCACATGAAAGTACTCTTCACTTTTTTGAGACATTAAAAGAAAAGGAAAAAGAAAAGGAAAAAGAAAAGGAAAAAGAAAAAGAAAAAGAGAAAGAGAAAGAAAAAGAAAAAGAAAAAGAAAAAGAAAAAGAAAAAGAAAAAGAAAAAGAAAAAGAAAAAGAAAAAGAAAAAGAAAAAGAAAAAGAAAAAGAAAAAGAAAAAAAGAAAAAGGAAGAAACGGATTCTCAAAACTGGTATATACTAAGAAACGGCCTGAATACTTTTTTCACCTGAGAACTCTTTCTCTGCAGCTGAGACACCAGAGAGTGATCAGATCAGTAAGTACAGAAGGGCTTTATGATAAATATGAAATACTGAATCAGAAAAACTGTATTCACAAAAAAAAAAAAAAACTATCTTATATGTGTTTATATCTTACTTGTGGAAACATCTGCAACTACTTCTGAGGTATTCACAGCCACCTTTCTACAGTACTGCAATGAAAGAGAGCAAAAGAAAAGAAAATAAATAAAAATAAAGATAGTTTTGTTTGACTGCCAGACTGAAAAGAATTAGTGTATAATTTTAACACTGAATAGATACATCACTTAAAAAAGAAAAAGGGGGGAAAAAGCTCTATCATTTCCTTCTAAGCTGTCTTTTAAATGAAGATGGCAAAGTATTTCAGACATTATAACCAGTGAAACATTTGTAGCCTAGATTGCTTCTCACTGAAGACAGTTTTGCTAGTCTGCTCAGCTTAAGATACGACCCTTGTACACTTTGGCTACAAAATGCTGCAATTTACACAGGTGTATCTACAGTGATGCAATTCTCTAGATTTACACAAGTGTGACATAAGAATTTGGCAGAGTTTTGCTAATTTAAAACAAAAAAAAATCAACTTTCGTAGTTGTATCAAGCTATAATATATTCAGTGCTGATGGCACTGCTCCACAGGTTGTTGAAGGAACAAAGAATTTTGCACACCAACTAAAAACTGTGACTTTCTGACATATCTACTTGAAAGCAATAAATCTGAGACTGCTGCACTCAAAATCTTCAGGTTTCTTTTAAAAAATGACTCATTTATTGTTTAGTGCTCTTTCCAATTCTATATTCATTTCTGAAAAAAACCTAAAAAGCCTAGTTTCATCTACCATCGTTTTGCCTGTATACCCAGTTTACCACTAGTACAGCACTTTAATACAATAAGGAGAACAATACTTTTTTAGATCAGTAAATTTGTTGGTAAAACTGCAGTACATTGACAGGAAAACAGAAAAGCAGAAATTGTACCTTGGAATGATTTTAACATCACTTTACATTTACTACTTTTCAATTTATTCATATCTCTTTGTAATTTTTTCAAACTTGCATACTGTACCTGAAGCAATAAAAATGTGCCAATATGAGTGATTTTAGTTTTGATCCAGATCCTAGATGTTCTGGCCTTGTTAACCTGTATGGCATCAGGCCCATGCCAACCTAATATCAGCTTTTGATATATTTGTGAATTTTATTTAATTTGTGGTTGGTTTGTTTTTCTTTTTGTTTTAATTTTCTGTCTTCACTAAATCAGAATGTAGTTTGGAAACTGAGAGAGTGGGTGGTAATCTAAATAAATTTAAGGAAAAAGGATACTTCAAGTTTAGTGGGTCATTCCCTTCTCTTCATAGAAAGTACAGTGGATTGCTTTTTCCTGAATTTAACAGCAGGGACATGGGAAGCTTTCAGATGTCACAGGATTGTTGATAACATCCGAACATATGATTAGCTTTTGTGAGCTGTCTTTAGAAACCTTACATTTTTCCCCCCTACACCTTGCCCAGAGATCCTACGTGCTTTCCTTCCCTTGAGGTTTTGGAACACTTAAAATGTTGCTTTGACAAAAATCAAGGATGTGGAGAAGTTTTTTCCTGTGTGATGTCACTTTGCTGCCGTTTATAAGCCTCTACAAAGAAGAAGGGAACTTATCTGAGGATTCTTGCTCCAGACACAGACAAACAAGGGAAAGTGAGAAGCACAGAGGAGTATCAAGTTTCAGATACCAAGCAGCCACTGAGAGCTGAGCCATGCCACATACCAGTCCCCGCAGCTGCCTAGAGTACATGCTGCTTGTGCTCTGCAGCCTGAAGACCACAGCTGCCTTTCCCAACTCCTCTCCACTGCTGAATCCCAGCTGGGGGAATGGAGATCACCTGATGCACTTGTACACATCTACAGAGAGAAACAGCTTCCATCTCCAAATCAATGCTGATGGCTACATCGACGGTGCTCCTCACCAAACCATTTACAGTAAGTAGCTGACTATGGACCCTCTGTCTTCATGGGAGTAGGGAAGGGAGAACGAGACTTTCGCTTTCTCACTACCTATAGAAAATTCCATCCTCTTGTTAGGCTTGCAGACAGAGGAGAAGAGCTATGGGATGGAAAATTTACACAATTACAACACTAATTTTGTTTAACAAATAACTTACTTCAAAGAAATATGGTAGATGGGTAATTTCTTTCTTTGCCTAAGAGAATTGAAGTTGTATGGTTCCTGTGATACTCTGCAAGCAAAACTACCTGAATTATCCTTTGCTTCACGATTTTACCCATAGTTTTTTTTTTTGAAAGTTTCTGTTAGTTGGTGATTATATGTCTCAAAGAGCTACTTTCCATGGCAGTGATAGCATTACACAGAGACAAGTCACCATAGCGGTGGTGGAGAACTGATTATGGCCATAAAATCTTTATTCTGGGGTAAAGATATGCTAACTACTAATATTAGGTCATTTTCTTCCAAATGCGTCAGTATCTTTCTTTATTGAAAATTGAGTTGTAAGAGCTATTCAGTTATGTGTAGTCAATGCAGGTGCATGGCAGAACCTCAACTGTGCATAGAATGTGGACAAATGAGCATGCAACAGTTGATCAAATCGGGAGAAACTGCAAAGGCTAGACTGTTACAAATGAAGAGATAAGTCTTTGGAGTTCATGAGAAGTAACCACTCCCTTTTGTAACTAAAAGGTTCTATCATAGTTTATTTTCATGGAAAATTCAGGTATCCTTTGCTGAATACCTGTCTGAACACAACAGCTAGTAAAAAATGTGTTTTTTTGTTTTGTTTGTTGTTTTTCTTAAAGATATGGGGTTCTTTTATAGAATTCCAAAATTAATTCTCTCTTATCAGCACTTGAATCATAAGTAGCTATGTATTATGAAGTCATTTTTAGTCTTGTGACATTTGTGCAAAAGTATATAAGGAACAAAAGACAATTTTAGAAGTTGCAATTTATCAAAGTAGAAAAAGAAACAACTTCTATTTTTTTCTTTTAAGCAATTACTGGTGAAATAGTTGTAGGAATGCTTGCTCTGTCTTGTTGTTATTCCTCCTGTATATTTATGGATTTTATAAAACTTGGTTTTAGGTATGTTGGGCAATAACCAGGGAGATGCTGTAGAGAACAACAGCCAGCAAAACGTCTTATTTTGCCCACATCTGCAATGAAAAGAAAAAAACACACCTATATCTGGAATGATTGAGCTGAAATCAGACAGTTAATGGGGTCATGAAAGGGAAGTTGGCTGAATCTCTGCCAGGTCACCACAGTACCACTGATATGTCAGGTAAATAAGAAGTCCAAAGTGCTGCACAGGCTGGGAGGAAGCTGGATGCGTGCACTCCTCCTGGGTAGGGAGTAGGTTTACAGAGGGCATCAAGTCAAATACAAGACACTCAGTTTGAGAAGATGGCAAGCCATCTACTGCAGTCAGCAGATCAAAGGAAGTTTCTTTTCTCCCTTTAATTGGTACCAGTGAAATTGCACTTGGATTACTACAGCAAACCCAGTTCAAGATGGATGTAGAGAAAATGGAATTGGTCTAGCAGAGGGTTTTCAAGACAGTCAGTGGCCTTGAGCACAACCTTTTGGGAAAGGCTGAGGGAGCTGAGCTTTTTTAGCATAGTAAAAATGATGTTGAAGTTAATACCATAGGGTAGTCACTACAGGGCAGTCATAAAGATGAGGTAGTCAAACTCCCTTTGGTTGTAGCCAGTGACAGAAAAACAAAACAATGACCCTAGAATGGGGTTTGGGGCTTCAATTGGGATGTTAGAAAAAAATGTTCTTTGGGATGCCATTCAGCACTGGAACAGAGCATCAAGAGAGGTGGTGGCATCTCCATTCTGGGAACTTTCAAAGGCTCGAACATAGCCACAGCTAACCTGATCTAGGGTGCACAATAGTCCCAATTCACATGGAGGATGGATTCAGATCCCCCAGAGGACACTTCCAGCCAGTGCATCTGTGGACCAGTAAGGCAAGAGTGCAGTGTCGAATGGGATTCTGGATTTGACACCTTTGCTTCCCTAAACAGGTGCCCTAATGATCAAGTCTGAGGGTGCTGGCTGTGTAGTAATCACAGGTGTGAAGAGCGGGCGCTACCTATGCATGGACATGAAAGGAAACATTTTTGGATCGGTGAGTCACCTTTAGTAAATCTCAAGACTGAAAGACAGACACAGTCTGCTGTTGTACAGACAATTTCCTTAGCTAGGACAAATTCATATAACTACAGCAGTAGAATGCAGATTTTGGCAAGCTGACAACCTGCCACTTAGGTTAAATTTTCCTCTCTTCTTTGATTGTATTGAATTGCAGAGCTGACAAAAATCACCCTAGTTCCTTCTGGGATAAGTGAAAGCAGAATCAGATTCAACTATATCTTGCTGTAGTGTAGATCCACAGTAGCTCAGACAATGCAGACTTCTGAAAGAAATCAGCATTGTCTCAATAAGACCTCTGTTGAAAATGTGGATTTCTATATTGAATTTGCATGAGCTGCCTGAGTTACAGAGCTGAAAAACCAGAAAACGTCTTCTGCAAGACCTTGTCTCTCTTTCCCTCTTTAACTGGTGCTTGTCTTTCACCAAATCCCTTTGTTCACATTTGCCTTTTTTCTTTTTTCCCTAAGCATTACTTCAGTCAAGAGGACTGTGTGTTCAACCAAAGGACACTGGAAAATGGATATGATGTGTACCAATCTCCCAAGCACAATTTTCTGGTGAGTTTAGGCAGAATTAAGCAAGCTTTCTTCCCTGGCATGAATCCACCACCATACTCCCAGTTTTTGCCCAGGAGAAATGAAATCCCTTTGTTTCGATTTAACACACCTGAGCCCCACAGAAACACTAGAAGTGTAGATATCGATCCAATGGATCCCCACCAGATCCTGGTCCCACAGAGAAAGGTCTCCGCATTAGGATCTCAGCTGCAGTTGCAAATGGACTTTTCTCACCTGCCCAGAGAACCCATGAGAATCAATCAGAACGACGTGGTCAATCCAGATGACCCACATGCTATGATGGATGCCAGGAGGTACGCTAGTCCTCGCTTTTACATTACAAGATAAACCCAACAACTTGCAAATTGACAATGTGGGTGAATATAATAGATGAAAGTGCCTAGAACACTTGATCTGATTTCTAACTCTCAAAGTGGCTATTGGAAACCTGAAAGGTATTGGAAAAAATCTTTTATTTCAGATTTTGTCCTTATAGATGACAGTTTACTGAAAAAAGTGTTGCACTCTGCTTTATTGGAAAGAAGATACATTTTCAAAAGGAATAACAGAAACCAAACAGGGTCCGAATTACCTTTAGTGTGTATAAGTGAAAAACAGAATTCACTTGAATGAAACAAGAAATTGATGTTATGTTACTGATGTAGCTGAGAGGCGACTCGAGCCCTCAAGCATTTGAGATTTCAGCAGAGGCAGGATATCCTCTTACTTGCTCTTACTAGCTCACTTGCAAGCATAGCAGACTAACTGACAAATGGTGTGTTATATTATTATATAAAACTTGGCACGTTATAGGTAAGTTTACTTATCGAAACGTAACCTCCATACATACATCTGAAGTTACTGATCTTTAGTTATGATGAGATATTTGCAGAGCAGAGTTTTTAGGTCTCAAATTGTTAACCGATAGAATTCAGAATAACTTCACTGGTTTTAATAGAGCTACATAAAGGAGTCTGAATATTGTATACATATTTAGCTGTTTTTCTCCTTTGTTTCTTTTACTTTTAATCATACCTTCCTAGAACTTTAAATATGTGTGATTCTGAAAAAATTCTTGATGCACTCCGGCAAAAATCAATAGCATTGGGAATCAACAGCTGGAGAAAATCCCTCGTGGTGGATATATGAGAAAAGCTTTGCATTTTGCCGTGTGTGCACTTTCTGTCAAGATGCAGACTCTTCTGTTTTGTTTACCTGGTGGATTTAACAGCCTGACACCAGTCTGGAAATGATATATTTGGACCAACGGTCTTCATAGCAACAACACATAAGATGTCAGGCTAGATTCTGGTCTTGTCTAATGAAGTCACTGGAGTTGCAGTACTGTAACAAGATCAAAAGTAAGGCCCACTGTATTCTTTGTTTTCATGGAAATTGTTCTGGATTTAGCGCAGGATCTGTCCCGTTGACAGCATTAAAAATAATCTACATAGGCATATATAAATATATACACACAAAATATATGTCTTCACCTACAACGCCCATGTAGTTATGTTAGAATAGTAATAGGGCCTGATTCTGCTGCTATAATAGTCTTGCCACACGGTGAGATTTGCAATTCATACAAGTGCCTAGAAGCACAGGATTAGGACTGGACCAAGTGTTGTGCCTCACAATTTATTATTTATTATCATCATGTTTATAATTAGTTTCTAAAGGAAAGAGGTGATTCTAATGGATTGGGAGAATTGCAGGGCAGGGGGATAGTTGTGTTTTTTCTTGCTTATTCAAAACATGAAAATAATTTTTACTTTGTTGTCTACACAGCGGGCAGGCATGATTTTATTCGAGTTCTATTTTAATAATTTTACTTGATTCCTTTACCATTCTTGGCTTTTCCTCCTTGAGAACTCTCTACTGCAGTTACACAAAGTTTCCATTTTACATAAATTGTTCTACGCGCCACAGAGCTCTCTAGGACTCAAAGTCAACAGACCCACAGTTCGAATCATGGAAAGTTCTTTCTCAATACACATCAATCCTTGATGACAAAAGTCTGTGGGATTAAAACTCTACACCATCTTCATATTCATGCATTAGAACAAGTAAGAAGTGTTGCTGAAAGATTTAGCCCTTATGTTTTGGGTGAATGCACAGTAAATTTTGCACCAAAAACATGTCTGTAGCTATAAAGATCTTTATTGAACTGTAAAAAGAACTAATTCTTCAATGGAGATGCTGGTCATCATCAGCTAGTAAGAAAGCATTACTTTTTTATATTGCAATATTTATTTATTTATTTTAGTGGGTCCTAAGTCCCACGGAATATTTATAAATATTTATGACAATGTATTATGGTGACTATTACAGTGACTATTAAAATGAAAGTACCAATAAACTTTTCCTTCTCTAGAAGTGCTGGATTTTGCATTGTTAATTCGAGTCCGCCATTCCATAAGAACTTGCATGAACTAACAGGACTACCTGTGTCTGATAATGGGTGTCCTACTATCCTCTGTGATTCTCAGCTTTATAGACTGCAGGTTCCTGGCTGTTTCATGCACCATACCTGTGAAAACTGTGTGAAAAACAGTGGGAAAAACAAAGCCTTAATAGGGCTAAACTGACAGTGGAGGGATTGTCACCTCTACTGCAACCTGCTTCTTCAACTAAAAAGCAATGGAAAACTATTGGTCTAGCCGTTCAGTCCTGCTGGGAAACACTTCTGATTCTGGCTCCAAGATCTTAGGATAAAAGGCACTAGGTGAATTACTGTTGCTGCTATCTTATTGCTGCTCATACAAAATATTCTATGTCCATTCCTATTGCTATACTTAGGCTTTGTTTTGCAGCAGACATGTCATGGATTGAATAAATTGCAGATATTCCTTTTGGAAACCATGATGGTCCCCAGCCCCACAAAGATCTAACAGAGAGCTTCAAAATGACAAAGTGTACATGAGTCTGACAAATTATTTCCTTGCAGTACTCCCTCACCACAGAAACTCTACGGCATTCTGTACTGTACACTCAGTATTAGTGATACCCATTAGTAGCATTCTTTGCATTTTCCATGGTTTCAATAGCCAGAGAAGGATCACATTATTTACTAGGTATCACAGTACTGTTGCCCTTGATGGTAATGAGACAGTGAGCTTTAGTGGGTGTAAGATCAGGTAGGTGGGGGGCTCTCTCCTCCAAGATCCCTTTCTCTTCCCATTGCTATAAGTGGACTTCAAAGGAGGAAGAAGCACAGCAGAAATATGCAATAGGGATTGAAGCATATGAGAAACTACATAGATGCCAATGAAATATAAAAAAAAAAGAAAAATAAATCAGGTAATATGATTTAGTTTCCCACACATTTGAAATCTCAGTACTGACTTCAGACCTTTTCAGCTCATTCACAGTAAGTTGCGCACAGGGAAATAAGAAGTATGTTGCAGAGCAATCATACAGCATAGAAGCAACAGACTTGGAGATGTCTGGAATGTGTGGATGACAACTTCCTGACACAGGTGGTGAGGGAGCAGACTAGAGAAGGTCACCCACTTGACCTGTTGCTTGTTAACAGGGAAGGCCCGATCTCATCAAGGATCTACTTGGAGGCATCCCATGTGTTACAGCATTGGAAGCTAAGGGGACTCAGGAGAGTTAGTTGGTTGACTTTCAAGCACCACTTCTTCCAAGCTCAAGATTGGTGCATTCCTAAGAATAAGAAATCAGGCAAAGGAGACCCACATGCATGAGCAAGGAGATCACGGAAAAACTCAAATGGAAGAAGAAAGTCTATGGAATGTGGAAAAATGTTCTGGCTGCTTGGGAGGAATATAGGAATGTTGTCAGTGCATGCAAGGATGCAATAAGGAAGGCTAAGGCTCACTCGGAGTTATATCTGATGAGGGCGATCAAGGATGACAAGAAATTTCATATACCTGGACTTGTGCNGGAGATTATAAACAGGAAGGAAACCAACTTTTCAAAAAGGTAGACAGTGATAGGACAAGGGGGAATGGTTTTAAGCTGAAGGAGGGAAGATTTAGATTGGACTTCAGGGGGAAATTCTTTACCAAGAGAGTAGTGAGGTGCTGGAACAGGCTGCCCAGAGAGGTTGTGGATGCCCCGACCCTGGACGTGTTCAAGACCAGGTTGGATGGGGTCCTGGGCAACCTGATCTAGTACTAGATCTGGATGTTGGTGGCCCTGCCTGTGGCAGGGGGGTTGGAACTTGATGACCCTTAGGGTCCCTTCCAACCCAGGCCATTCTATGATTCTGTGATTCTATGAAAGGCTTCTTTAAGTATGCCAATAGCAAAAGGAAGACTAGGGAAAAGGTGGGTCTGCTGCTGAATGAGGTAGGTGCCCTGATAGCAGAGAACACCGAGAAGACAGTTACCAAGCGCCTTCTTTGCTTTGAGTCTTTACTGCTAAGATGGCCGCTTGAGAATCCCAGACCCTGGAGGTAAGAGAGAGTTTGGGTGAAACAGCCCTGGTGGTTAGTTGTTTAAGCCATATGGGGTACAGGGTAGGCGTTGCTGTTCAGTACTGTTAATTGTTTCTAATGGTTGGAGAGATGTACTTGACATGGGCCCCCTGCAAAATGGCCAGATCCAGCCAGTTGGAGCTGGGCTTCTGGGTGGGGAGTCAACTGGGCAGGTGCAACAGATTAGAGGTCAGACGTTTACGGAAGACCATCAGCCCTCATCGTGAAGACCCCCAAAGACCCTCTGAATACCCATGCTCATGTGCAAATGGGAGGAGTTTATGTTAATGTGAGAGTTTATGTTAATATGGGAGGAGTTTGTGTGTTTATGTATTTATGAATATTTATGTTACTATGTAATAAAAGGGATGAGCTGAGGCGATTGGGTGTGCATAATTGGGAGGAGCTATCCTCTG
Source organism: Penelope pileata (assembly GCA_013396635.1). NCBI lineage: Eukaryota > Metazoa > Chordata > Aves > Galliformes > Cracidae > Penelope > Penelope pileata. Next base: position 17,961 of record WBMW01002473.1, on the reverse strand, counting down.
TGCACTCAGCGCTGCTAATAAAGGAATACCTGCTCAGCATAACTCATTGTTGTGTTGAGTTTCTCCACGTTATTCCGCAATCATGGGGAAAGGTCAAGGAGAATCTGGTCAGAGATCATGTAGGTAAACCTGACATACACAAATCCATGAGCCCTGATGGGATGCACCTACAGGTGCTGAGGGAGCTGGCAGAAGTGACTGCCAAGGCACTCTGTCATCTTCGAAAGGTTATGGAGAATGGTAGAGGTGCCTGAGGACTGGAGGAAAGCCAATGTTACTCCACTCTTCAAGAAAGGCAAGAAGGATGATCCAGACAACTATAGGCCAATCAGCCTCACCTCCATCCCTGGAAAGGTGATGGAACGGCTTATTCTGGATGTCATCTCCAAGCAAGTGGAAGAAAAGAAAGTTATCAGATGTAGCCAACATGGATTCACCAAGGGGAAATCATGTTTGACCAACCTGATAGTCTTCTATGATGTCATGAGTGGCTGGGTAGAGAAGGAGAGAGCAGTGGATGTAGAGTAGCTTGAATTCAACAAGGTTTTTGATACTGTCTCCCTCAACATCCTCATAGGTAAGCTTAGGGAGTGCGGGACAGATGAGTGGACAGTGAGGTGGATTGAGACCTGGTTGACTGGCAGAGCTCAGAGGGTTGTGATCAGCGGTGCAGAGTCCAGTTGGAGGTCCATAGCCAGCAGTGCTCTCCAGGGGTTGGTACTGGGTCCAGTCATGCTCATCATCTTCATGAATGGCCTGGATGAAGGGATAGAGTGCACCCTCAGCAAGTCTGCTGATTCTACAAAGCTGGGAGAAGTGGCCAACACACCAGGAGGCTGTGCTGCCATTCAGTGAGACCTGGACAGGCTGGAGAGTTGGGCAGAGAGGAACCTTATGAGGTTCAACAAAGGCAAGCACAGAGGAGGAATAGCAGCATGCCTTGGTACAGGTCAGGGGCTAACCTGCTAGAAAGGAGCTCTGCTGAGAAGGACCCTAGGCATCCTGGTGGACAATAGGCTGGCCATGAGCCAGCAGTGTGCTCTTGTGGTCACAAAAGCCAATGGTATCCTGGGGTGCATTAAAAAGAGTGTGGCAAGCGGGTCAAGGCAGGTTCTTCTCCTTTACTCTGCCTAGGTGAGGCCACATCTGGAGTACTGTGTACTGTTCTGGGATCCTCAATTCAAGACAGACAGGGAACTTCTAAAGACAGTGCCACAGAGATGGTTAGGGGCCTGGAGCATCTCCCTTACCAGGAAAGGCTGGGAGACCTGGGTCTGCTCAGCCTAGAGAAGACTGAGGGGGGAGTCTTATCAGTGCTTATAAAGTCTAAAGGAGAGACGTCAAGTGGGCCAGGCTCTTTTCAGTGGTGCCCAGCCACAGAGGCAAGGGACAAGAGGCAGAAACTGGAACACATATGTTCCATCTGAACATGAGGAAAAACATATTTACAGTGAGGGTGACAGACACTGGAACAGGCTGGGAGCACTCCCAGGGAGGCTGTGGAGTCTCCTTCTCTGGAGATATTCAAAACCCACCTGGATGCTTCCCTGTGCAAGTACTTCCCTGTTCCCTATTGTAGGCAAACTGCTTTAGCAGAGGGATTGGACTAGCTGATCTCCAGAGGCCCCTTTCAACCCCTACAATTCTGTGATTGGCTACTCACTTCACCCAGAACTAACTATGCACTGAACACCAACTCCTGAACCTGTTATAATAGGCAACCTTTTACAAAATGTTGTGTTTATCTAAGTAAGGCTTTTGATTTAACTTGGGTCAAAGGCTTGCATTTTCAAAGTAGTTACATTTCTCAGCTTATCCTTAACAGTGACAAAAATTACAGGGAGTGCTGCAGATGCAATCTCATCACTACTCATACAATGTCATTAATGACTCCTTACCTTGACCAGAGAGATACCTTTCAGGACCAGGTCTGTCTTTGTAAATGCAGCAACATCAGCTACCCATAGAAACTAAGAGGATTATATTACCTCCAGTTACTCCCCTCTGTTGTTTTCAGCATTTTCCAGCTTATAGTGGATGTTCTTGTCATCACTTTCAAAGTGCATAAGCTTACAGTCTATAGAAGCTGGTTTCATGTCATTTCTCTAACTCTACTCCTCAAATATATTATTTCTTTCTCTATGATATTTTGACCCATTTAGTTGTTGGTGAAGCCTTCTCACACTTCCACATTCTTATATTTTTTATTCAAAGTCATTACAAAAAAAAAATGCCCCATAAGGAACCTTGACCACTCCTACTTACTCATATACATGTAAATTGCTTGCGTTATCTACTTCATTCTTTTTTTTCCCCAGTAACATTTATCTTTTCCAGTTGAGTTAAGGGTTTGCATCATAGCATTGTACCAAGTGTTTAATTAAAACTCACTTGGATCTTATTCCACCACTGTTCCCTTGGCTAGGCATTAGTTATTTCAAAGAACTATCAGTTTAGTCACGTGAGCTAACTATGGTAAAACTTTATTTAATTTTATTCCAGGTTTCATTTACTTCTCTCTATAATTACATTCTCCTTCAGAAAGTGTTCTAAAGCTCTGCATGTTATTAATGTCAAGCTACCAGTTCTGCAAGACTATTTTGTCCTCTATTCTCAAATTAAAAAAATATTTTTTATTTCCTATTTTCTAGTCATATAGTTCCACACCCAGTTTGACAGATCTATTTAAAATACTTTCTTACAGATTTGCAATTTTAGATGTGCTTTCACAATTCTGGAATAAAAATTAGCCATCTACCCTGACAGGAGCACACCGAATTCTTTATTTTTTGGCTTTAAATTTGATATTCCCATTATCCACCCTGATTTATGCTGGTGTTCAATACTACTGTAAATGAAGTAATGCATTTTGGGAATATGGTTTAAAACTTCCTAATTTCTATTCCATCCACACACTGTAGCAGTTCCAAAACTCCCTTCCCTTGCTCTCTACTTAGACACACACACATATCTCAATATCTTTTTGCTACTTGTTTCATTATGCAAATTCTCATCATTCCATATCTAAGATACAACTCTATCTATGACACAGTTTTCTTCCTACTCTTTATAGGCTTTCTTCTAACTGAGCCTAGAAACTTTCCCCATAATTTTTGCCTATTTGGAATGCAAGTTCAAGATAGTTTTTATATCAAATTTAAACAAGCAATGCTTTTTCCCCTTTATTCCACATTAATTTCTTTCAGGGCTCTAAAGTACAGCTGATCTTAACAATTTCGTAATTGCCTATTCACAGTTAGTGTTTTTATCCTCAGTGGTCATGGTATCACCCTGTGCCTGTAATCTTAATGCCTCTGCTATTATCCTCTGATTGTGCTCCCAGGAGCTCCACTGCAAGCTTCTGGTGTTCTGGTAGGACAGTCACAGAGTCAAACACGGCTTTCTACATGCTAGGGAATCCCACAGATGTTTGCAAATGACACAAGAGATATCTCAGTGCATGAGACCTGCATAAACAGTGCTGGATTTACCATGCACATACAGATCATCCACACAGGTTTGCCATACCCACGGATAGCAGACAAATGGCTCCACATACTGTGCAGTTGATTTGTGCCCATGCAATTGATATTTGCCTGGGATTATACAAAAACTTCAAGCTCACTGCCAAAGCCTTCACAAGACACACTTCTGGGGAAAATCTGACATATTTCAAAAGTCCAGGCACATGGGTTGTGGATCTGAGGCTGTCTTATGAAATACAAAAGCCTGGATAGAGAATTCATCTGATCTAAATTATGTAAATAAATAAATTAAAGAGGAAAAAAAGGGCGAAAAACCCAAACTATTGCAAGGATAGGGCTATGTCTGGAAAACATAAATCCAATGGAGAATTGTGGGAATAAAGCAATTACCTTGAAAAAGGAATGATACTTTAGAGGATACTACCAGTACACTCTACCAAAGTATATTCTTGATGACTGCTAGACATTTAGCAGACCTGCTAGGAGATGGTGGAGCCCAAATTAAAGAACAAGTGTGCTATCAAGCAAGGAACTTTGAAGTCATCTTGGGTCTCCTGTCACCTTTTCCAAAACAAGCCTGGCCTTGTAAAGCACTGCTTAAGTATGAACAAGAACTCCCTATGTTATGAAGCATCACTGTTTTAGGAGCAGAGTACCACTGAACTCTTCAGCAAAAGACAATACTAGCTTAAAGAGTTGACTGAGTTTCTTGATCTTGGCGTTATAGTCACCTTTCTTTCTCCTATTGTTCAACTGAGCTATCAAAAAAAAAAAAAGCTATCAAAAGATAGCTTTTTATCTTAATCTTCACCAGTTTAGAAGATAAAAAACAAAAAAAAGCATCAGTTCTCTCAGACTTGACTACAGGCCTTTACATGGACAAGCTGAGATGTTTCTGACATTTATTTCAGCACTATTTTCCTGCAAAGGTATTAAAAATAAGTGTACCTTTTTCTTATCACCAGAAATTTTTATCATCTTGATAAAGTGTTTAATAGTTCAATCTGCTCTCACAGTCTCCCATATCTTGGCAGCTAGTACCGAAAATCCACCTCACAGTTAAGGCCTTGTCTCCAGCTGCTAATTTGAGATTGGCGTTTCACTAGGATAAAACATTCATTTTCCACTACTGAGTAATCCCTCAAATATTTATGTTTGACTGCTATTCCTAACAGAATCACCTACAACTTCGGCTCTCCTTTCCCATGATCCCAATAAACTGTAGAGTTATTGCACAAACACAAGAAATTCACTTTATTCAAAAGAAAGAAGATTTAATCTTAGCATCAACTCCAAGACTTAAGATCACCAGATCTATACAGACATAGAAAGAAAGGTTTACAACTTACTTTAGAAGCTTCCAAAATTACTGATTTACTTCCTGATAGAGAAGCTTACATCCAATGTAACAGTGAAAGAAAAAGTGTTGCTGTATCAGCAGTAGGATCACCCAGGCCAGTATCCTGTCTCCAACAATCCTAAGTATGGATAGGTAGAACAAAAACACAATGGGGCAACCACAGAACATTCTTGACTACTTATATTCTCTCAGTCACTAGTGAAGTCTAGTGTTTAGAGACTTCATAACATGACCTGCCATGCCACACTTAAGAAGTCTCACGGATCTGTTCCCTACAAACATCCAGAACAGCTTTTTCAACACATTTTAAGCATCAGAAGTATTACCTGAAGTGACAAAGTTCACAGTGCAATTACTCAAGACCCTTTCCTCTAATCTTAAATATCACCTGTAAACAGATAGAGTTTACGTGCTTGTACATCTTACAAACTCTTAATTAGAAGGTTCTGGGTCACAAGTTTTGCATTGAAAAATGTTATTTTGTTAAAGTAGGAGTCATTTAGGAAACCTGAATAGCGTCACCTCATGATGTTTTCCATGGCAGACGTTACTGTGCTTTCTGCCTGCTTTATGTAAGAGCCAGCAAAAAAATAAACTAATTTCTTAACAGTAATTTCATAGAAAAAAATCATAAATAAACATTTCCCAGGCTGAGTCTAACTTTCAAACACGTACAAACACATGAAAGATGGTAAAAACATGTTGTATAGAGTCAAAACTCCTCGAAGGGAGAGGTATTACCCAAGAAATAGCGAAGCATTTAACCAGCATGTGGATGTTCCCATAAGATATTTACCTCATCAGCAGAAGCAAAATGTAATTAAGCTTGGAAGTAGCAAGAAAGAAAAAGAAGCATTTCTAGACTCTGGAAAGCACACATCACCAGTGTGTTTTGAAATATCCAACAAGATTTGCTATTAAGTCTTTGCTCGCTTTCTAGTTGATGAAGGACATACGTTTTTAACTTGGTTACTCTGTCAATGAAATTGGCTCACAAAACTCAGGACATGGCAACTACAGAAAGTTCAAGCTATTTAAAGCAGTAGGATAGCCTCTTGCTTTGTAACTAGCTTCCTTGAAATAAACACGTACTATCAGGGACATGCAAATTAAGACTCAACATTCTCCCTTCTATCAAAAACTCTTAGAAGGCTTAATTAAAACTTAACTAAAATCTTCTTTGACTGTGATGATCTAGTATTTAGGAACCATCTAGGAAGATGTGTTTCACAAAAAGCTCAAGCACTTTGTGAAAAAGCCCACATCCCCATTTTCCTTCTAGTAAATTTCCTTTACTATGACAAGAAATCAAGAACCACTTTTTTAAATTATGACAAAAATCTTTGGATACTTTTAAACATGAGTAGTTCCTTATGCTACTGCTGTAACTTTGATTTGAAACAGGCCTTTTTTAATTTCACACATAATCATACATAATGTCAATAACAGTTGGCTAACTAAGGATATTTCCAGTTGGCTGGCACTCTGAAAAAAAAAAAATTAATTTTCTAAACATTTTATTGCAACTATTTGAATTCAGAATTTTTTATTTCCAACTAATACCGAACACTCAAGAACACATTTGTTTTGAACGAAGACTGCATATATTAAATTAAAAGTCATTTTGACTAAAGCTTGTTTTTATGTTACTGAGAAATCCTAAGTAAGTTTTCCAGGATCCAATCCTATATTATGAAGGTTTCTTGTTTGCTGTAAAACCCTTACTCATAAAACTTTGCCTAGATGTACTTGTACTTTGTGAACTGCCACATATTGGAAAAGGTGCCATTAGGAAGAGGCTTTCCTCTATATTTGTAAACAAGTTAAAAAAAAAAGCAGTTGTTCGATTGGTAATAATGTTTACCAATGTAGAAATCCTTCAATTTCAATTTGCTGACATTATTTTAAGAGGGTCTAGTCCTTCATGCCACATAATGCCTTGCAGGCTGAAAGACAAATTGTTGGCTGACATGTTACTAGCACCCATTTTACACATCAGGCAAGCTACTTTCCTCTCTATGGTCTAGTTTTTAGATAAAGCAGCAGAGAGTTTCACCATCATTTATTAGATAAACAAGCCCCATTGCAAGTAAAAGCATTAGGTTCATTTCCACGTTCTGCCTTACAATACTACCTCTGATTACTACAAGGCTGAACAATCAAAACGTTACCGTCTACATTTTATTAAGTATTAGTATCGGACAAATAACACAGAGAAGGGAGGCAGATCCTCATTCAGTGTTCACATTGCAATCAAGAGAACTTAGGTATTGAATCACAGTCACAGTACTGGAAGAAGCAAATTACAGTCACTAGAGTCAGAATGAACAATTCTGTTGTTGGCTTTTAGTAGGGCAGCATTTAAGCATCTGTACCTACCTATTCAACCAAACAATACCAACCTCTTTTTCCTCCTCAAAATTCAAGAGTCTGCTTCAAGGTGAAGAACTCAAATAGGTTAAAGTACATAGGACAGCATGTTAAAAGAGACGAAAAATTAAAACTTCTGTTGAATAGTTAGTTTCATGTAGTTGCAAGGAGTTTATCCTTGATTTAACATTAATGTTTATTTCTGTGTAATAGGATAGCACTGAACCAACTTCATGAGTAAATAAGTGTTACATTTAATTATAGAAGAATAGCTGGGAGTTTTTCAGAAAAAAGACCACAGAAGCTGTATTATCTAGCAAGACTTTATGAGTAATATTGACAAGAACTTTTATCTCAAATGAAATACAGATGAAATGGAGTTCTATTCAGGAGCCTTTAATTAATTTTTACAAGCTTCAAATATGCAAATGAGGAAAAGGTATGCAGAGATTATAAATCAGTTAAGCTTACGCAGTAACACTACAAACACCCCTGTGGGAAGAAATGCAGCACTAACAGCAGCTACAAGCAATCAGTCATGAAGCAATCAAACTTGCCTTAATATAGGCAAAAATACTCGTCCATTACACATATGACTGCAATTGACAACAGGATTCCAGTCAGGTACAGTTTATGATATTTATAAGGTTACTTTTCAAGATAGAGATCACTGTGTCAACTATGTGCATATGAGGTTCCTCATTCTGCTTATTGTTAAAAATAAATACTTTACGTTTGTGTACAGTGCTCTTCAACAGAGGTTTCAACAACACTAACAACTTCTTAGAAAACACTCCTGAGAGGTAGGTATATCATCATCCCCATTTTACAAATGGAAAAGAGATTTGCCTAGAGTCTCATAGTTACTTAGTATCAGAGCCAGGAACATGTCCCTGTCACTGTACCAAACTTTTTCCACCAGGCAATAACCCTTTTAAGTTATACTATTGCATTCAAAAAAGTTATTTTAAAACAACATATATGTTAATATTATAATATAGCATTTTGTAATAAAACAAGAATACAGTATAGCTCATCTTTTATGTACTATTCCTCTTCCCCACCCCTAACTCTTTTACCTGGAGATAACTAAAATAATTATAGGCTAATTTAAAGCAGTTTTTAAAAATATGCACTGTAAGAGCAGGCATGCAGGTGACTGGAAGTATTATGTTTCTGTTCACAAAGAACATAAGTGTTATTTCTCCAGTGCCAACTTACACAGGTACTAGGACCATGCAAATCATATGTTATTTTAAGATAGTAGGCATGTCTTCAATTTTGCAGTTTAGTGTCAATAACTCCTGTCAATCTCAATAATTACTATAGATACCTTTTCCCAAGTTTAGTATAATGGTGAATAAGAACAACTTCCCACTATAAAAAATGCTTAAAACATTTTTGGAGCTACACATTCAGCTCCTACATCCACCAAATGAGAATCTTGATTAAGACAAACACATCTGATTTCAGGTTTCAACATATTTCTGTTTTCAAGTTTTACTATAAAGTGACTAACTCCTGTATTGGGACTGACAGAAGACAATTGAGACTTTGTTAAATTTGTTGGCAAAGTACACTTAAGATCTGAAACAAAATAACCGATCCAGTTCCTCATGTAGGCTCCATGACTCACCACTAAGATATTAGCATCCAGTAACAATTTAGAAGCTCCATTGTTATCAGAGCTAAGTTCTGGTTCACTGCAGTGATTTGTCCAAGGGAAAACTGACTCTTCTTCATATGTCTGTGAGCTTCTGCTTGCTGTCCCATGCGTCTCTTGTTCCTGTACCACTTCAAAAGCTAGCTGACACAGGAATTCAAAAAAATCCTTTGCACGTTCTCTTACCTAGAGAGAAAGGTCAGAACAGTACAATGTGAAGAATATAAGAGATTTCAGGTTTGAGAAATCTGCGATATTACTACTTCAAAAGAAAATCATTTATCACAGACAAGACTCAGAAATCAGTGGTAAGTTACTGAATGCTGTAGGAACGGCTCTGCTCTTCAAAGGCAAGGTTGAGAGCAATTGCCATCATTCTTCTGCATACGACTGCTTTATGAAGATGCAATTTCAGAACCAATATTTTACTTATCATAGAATCATGGAATGGTTTAGGTTGGAAGGGACCTTAGAGATCACCTTGTTCCAACCCCCCTGCCATGGGCAAGGACACCTCCCACTAGACCAGGTTGCCCAAAGCCCCATCCAGCCTGGCTTTGAATACTTCCAGGGAGGGGGCATCCACAACTTCTCTGGGTAACCTGTTCCAGTGTCTCACCACCCTCACAGTGAAGAATTTCCTCCTTAGATCTAGTCTAAATCTACCCTCTTTCAGTTTATAACCATTACCCCTTCTCCTGTCACTACCTGTCCTTGTAAAAAGCCCCTCCCCAGCTTTCCTGTAGGCCCCCTTCAGGTACTGGAAGGCTGCTGTAAGGTCCCCCTCTAGCCTTCTCTTCTCCAGGCTGAACAGCCTCAACTCTCTCAGCCTGTCCTCATAGGGGAGGTGCTCCAACCCTCTGATCATCTTTGTGGCCCTCCTCTGGACCCACTCCAACAACTCCACATCCTTCTTGTGTTGGGGCCTCAGAACTGGACACAATACTCCAGGTGAGGTCTCACGAGAGCAGAGTAGAGGGGCAGAATCACCTCCTTTGACCTGCTGGCCATGTCTCTCTTGATGCAGCCCAGGATCCTCTTGGCCTTCTGGGCTGCAAGCGCACACTGACAGCTCATGTTGAGTTTCTTGTCAACTTCTAAAGAGATTCCCTAATACGTAGCCACTACCATTAGGTCAAGCAGTGTTTTTATCTTGGAAAAATAACTACCTTCAGTTGGACTAAACTTTCAGTAAGATGTTCTTAAATAAGCAATAGATGTATCTGTCCTAATGCAATGATCTACAAACTGGGGCACAAATACATAAATACCATACTTCATCCAGCGTTTCTCCTCCAGAAGGGGTGAATGCAGGACACTGCTCTCCAGCAGCCTTTGCCATAGCCTTGAGGTCAGTCAAAGGCCTTCCTTCTGCAACACCATATTTCTGTAAGAGGCAAGTTACAAAGACAAAGAGTTTAGGAAGACATAGCACTTCCAGTGCAAACATCTTTCAAAAGCTTTGTTTTCTAGATTCTCAAGTATAAAGTGCAGGCTTCAGTACTTCTTACATTTTATCCCAGTGTTGGGGGAGGAAATAACTTACATGTGCACTTCTAATTTAAATGGCAGATATATGTTAGGTAGAGAAATATAGTAACAGCAGCATCTCATTTAAAGTGCTAGCATTCAAAATACTACACCTTCAGCCTGATCTTTGAGTCAAGGTCTTTCCATACATTCTTGACACTCAATATACAAAATTCAACAAAGGTTACATTGCAAACACACTGTTTCACAGGAGGATAAGCTCCATTAATTTTTCGTTTGCAGAAATAGTACAAGGAATTATTTCACAAAAGAAACAAGTATTTTCTCTACAGATCCCTAATCTCCACAAGAGAGAAGGAATTCATTTTAAAGTCAGTGTTTTTTAAAAGGACAAAGGGTTAAATAATAGTAATAATAACTAAAAGCCTCTCCTCTTTTTTTCAGGGCATACATTGTTGCTGTGAACAGAATTTTTAGAAAACAAGAAAGTTAAAAATTATCTTAAAAATCATATGCAAACGGACTCACGGAAAGTGCAATTAATGATTTCCAATGGCACACTTACTCCTGAGACCTCCAAATGCAAGGTTCATACGAGAAACAGCAAAAACAACCCATATATACCAACTAATCATTCTGGGCCAACAGCAGTCGCATTATAAATTAATCTTTAATGCCTCTGATAAATTTTAGAAGAGAGATACTTGGATGCGTATTAGCATTTTTTATCCTGAAAATATTTCCAGGGCATATTTCATAACAGTAGCAAAACAGATTAATACTTCTCTCACTGAAGATTAATAACTCACTATGATTAACAGATGAAAAAGGTAGAAAGCTTTGGTCCTTTCTTAGAAGGTCTGAAGACAGTGAAAACATTGTAGCTACGAGTATTTTGAGAAAGTAAGGACTTGTGCTGTACTGTCAAACCCTCAACTATGCATATTCTATAGATCCAGAGGTTGATGACTGGGAAACAAATACATGCTTATTACTGAGACTTTTTTGATTTCCATGCTGTGGACATGCAATTTACTGCCATAATAATTTAGTATAGTCTTCAGAATTCAAATGCACTGAAACATTTACTTCAGTTTCTCATTTCCTTTCTCTAATGCAAAATTTGCAATTTAAGAACATTAAGACAGACATGAAGAAACAAATTCTCTGAAACTAGTGAAAAGGAGATTCTAATCTTGAAGATTTTTCTGGACTTCCCTCATGAAAGCAAGGCATGAGAGAATAAAGTTTTTTTTAATAAGATCAATGATATGTGTTCTTTTAAAGGACTTAGCTCGTTTCCATGCTGTTCAAACTTAATTTCAGTTATCCAGGGTATTGCCTTAAAATCTGTGGCCTACAGAAACTCTACTGGCATTTCTATACATCACGACAAATACCATACAAAAAAAATGTAACAAAAGTTAAGATTATACTCTGTATCACAGCCCACAATATTTTTGAAAACAAGCGGTGTTTAAGCAACAAAAGAAGACTGGAAAGCATGCAACTTGCTGATTTCAGGAGGTGAACCAGAATTTCTGACAGAGAAAGGGATCACAATGGGAAATGCTGCAATCATGTTCTGCTCTTTAAACACTTACTTGCCTGCTGGTAATATGCCATCCCACTTTTGGTTTTGTAGCATTTTCTGATTTAAAATTCAGCTGATATTGTCAGTGTAGCATCTGAAGGGTGACTCATACCACCAAAATCAGCCAGCATCTGACTTTATTCTGATTAAGACATAGTTAAAAACAGAAAGGAGGTACTATTATGCCTGTAATCAGGCAAAGGGGCTAATCAGGAAAGCATTGTCTCATGACCAGCAGAAACTTCTCCATTAATCTTCATGCAAACTAAAAGCTAAAAAGCTAACATCAGGTTGTGCCATTAGACTAGAGAAGAGAGGCAGAGGGAACACCTTCAACTTTATGTATGGAGCTAGGAAACAAAGGCAATTTTCTCCATATGCAGGCCACACAATACTTAAACCAGAGCATCACAGATACAGTACTATCACTAAATTTCGGCTTTCCTTTAGAATTCTGCAATCAGGCAAACAATTTCTAATACTTGATGTAAAGAATTAAATTCTCAGTGATTAAAAACACATCATATAGTACTCTCCACAGTTAAATCTGCCATTTACTAAGTCAAGATCAGCAGAAAATTGCATTTTCAAATTGTACAATATTAAAACAAACTCTTCTGGCACTTACTCTCTCTCGAAGTCTTCCATCACACTTGATTTCCAAATCTTTGCAGAACTTATTTTTTCCTATAATTGCGGCAGCAGTCTAGAAAGTGAACAGTCACATCAATGAGCTGTTCTGTTTTCCCATGGGATACCTAAACCATCTTACACCACCACATCCAACGTGAATTACATTAGTAGTACTCAAAAACCCAAATATGCAAAATTAGAATTTTCCAGCTAGTAGCATCTGTCAGAATTGTACATATGGCCTCTGTCAGGCCATAAAAGGAGAAAAGTTGCAACTTTCTGAAAGTTCCTTCCCAGTTCAAAGTTCAGAACAATTGGAGACACTTAGCACCCATACAGCAGGATTTATTGTGATAAAAGCCACATTTCTTCTTAAGTATGCTGCCATTCACAAAGAAATTATGCCAACACATTCTGTACTTGTATTAGCATTGCTTTGAAAGGAATGCCTCCAATTTTATTATGTAGGCTCATTTCAGAGGCAGACATTGGTGGTATGGCAGTAGAGGTTGAACCTTCCCACCAATATTCCATTACATTTTGTTGCTGCGTGACAGATGGCAGCAGAGGAGCAGTCTGACAAAATGGCATCTGACATGGAAGTACGGATGAAGCAAAGGTGTGTCACTGAACCCCTTCATGCAGAAAAAATGGCACCCATTGACATTCAGTGTCACTTGCTGAAGGTTGATGGAGACCAAATAGCGGATGTCAGCACAGTGAGGCAGCAGGTGGTGTGTTTCAGCAGCAGTGACAGCGATGTGAAAGATAAGCCATGTTCTGGATGGCCATGCAGATTTTTAAGAGAGTGGCACACAGGCTCTTATCCATCACTGGAGAAAATGCATAGGTAATGGTGGTGACTATACTGAAAAATAGTGTTTTGTAGCTGAGAATTTGCTCTATCAAATAGTTTTACTGTGCTCTTTGCATCTGTTGTCATTTCCATGGAAATAAATAGGAGAGATTACTTTCAGGGCAACCTACATAGTATGTGGGTCAGGCTTGCAATCAGTCCACTCCTCAAAACCGATCAGTTACTCCAACTACCAAAAATACAGCATCTAACAAACAAAATCACTTTCTGGCAAGTAGCTTCTTAATATACCTCAGAAATCAAATACTCTTGAAGCACTGAAGAGGAAGAAAGGTGTTTGCTGACAACATACAGAAGTGGCAGCCTTGATATTAGGAGGAAGGTATGCCCTGAATGATACACTTGGGGAAAAAAAAAATCTAGGTTATTGTATTCACCTGTCATTTGATAGCTTGGCCAAAAATAGATAGAGAAAACCCAAAGGGTTTTGTTTACTTTTAACAATAATCTGGATGTCTTGAGTTTTGTGCATTTGTTTTTCCAAGGAAGCATGTGATTCTGGAGATGCACGGAGGGCTAATATTGCTTGTGAAAGACTTTACATTGTAACTTAAATTTGTCATAGAATACTCTTGAAATTCAGATTGACTTGAATCAATTTCCTTCTACATATGAATAGTATAGTTAATAGTATGATTATATCCTCAAATTTCTCCAGGGTGGAGATGTTCAATACCTAGAATAGATTACATTGTCCTACTAACCACGAATTCATATTTAATTTACTCATATAATTACCAAACATGAAGCCTCAGGATCCATCTACTTGAACGAAACCAAAATCTGCTCCAAATGTTAATCTACTTCCACCTTTCCTACACCATCCATTGCTAGAATACCAGTTTGTTTCAGAAATATTACTGAATTTTCACAGCACTGTAGTGCCAGAAGGGATATTACCTCCATTTTATAGCACATGGAAAGAACTCAAAGATTTTCTATTGCTCTTTTCAGGGCTGTCTTAGTTTCTAACAGAAGTTACTTTTCTCACAGTGTGTGGTATGAAGCTATGTTTTGGTTCTAGGAGAAAAACAAAGCTGATAACACCTGGCAGCATTGAATAGAGCCAAGGACGTTTCAGTCTCTCAGCTTCTTATACTGCTCTGCCAGTGAAGGGACTGGGAGGGACAAAGGGAGCTGGGAGGGGACTGGACCAGGGCAGCTGACCCAAACTGATCAAAGGGATATTCTATACCATATGATATCATGTAATTTAAGGAAGGCCAGTTAGCCGGGGAGGGGCTGCTGCTGGGGGACTGGCTGGGCATTGGTTGGTGGGTGGTCAGCCCTTGCTTTGTGTATCATTTATTTTTGTTCATATACATATATATAGATAATATATATATATAATTACTGCTATTGCTTTTACTTCCTTTGCTGTCTTAGTAAATAGCTTTTATCCCAATCCATGAGTTCTACTGTATTTTCTCCTGATTCTCTCCCCATCCCACTTGGGGGTGGGGGGGTGGTGCTGAGTGAACAACTCTGTGGGACTTGGCTATCTGCTGGGTCAAACCGCAAGGTCCCAGCCTGTCCAAGTCCTGAATCTTCTTTCAATACTGCAGTTCTTGTCCCAGTGGCACAACCATCACGCTATGAGACCCATATTCCCCTGCAGACTTTGGCACTACACTCTGTTAATCCTACAACTCTTTCAGAAATACGCTCTGTTCATACTAGACCTCAGTCTTCCCAATTAGCCTTTTCTTATTTTCACATTCCAGGTCTGTCTGTTCTCTTCCACACTGCTAATTTCTCGAGCCAGTCTTTGACCTCTCACTCCTAGACTTACTCTCTAATAGGCTTCCCCACAGTCTCTCTCTCTCTCCATGTCCTACACATGCTCACTGTGCATCCTCTTTAGTTCTCAAAATTTCTGCCCAGCTAGTAGAATTCTCTTCATATTTCTTACTTGTTTTTCTCCTACCCTCGTCAAGCTTGAATGTTCAACTGTCAGCCACAGGCAGTAGCCAGAGGACAGCATACCACTCTTAGTTTCAGTAACCAGTACGCACCCTGACCAGAGCTGATAGAATAATACAATGGATTGGGTTGGAAGGGACCCCAAGGATCACCAAGTTCCAAATCCCCTGTCACAGGCAGGGCTGCCAATTGCTAGATCCATTACTAGATCAAGCTGCCCAGGGCCCCATCCAACCTGGCCTTGAACACCTCCAGGCATACACAACCTCTCTGGACAACCTGTTACAGCACCTCACCATCCTCTCAGTGAAAAACTTCCCCCTGACATCTAATCTAAATCTTCCCTCCTTTAGCCATTCCCTCTTGTTCTATCACTAACTACCCATGTAAAAAGTTGATTTCCCTCCTGTCCATAATGGCCTTTTAAATACTGGAAAGCCGTAATGAGGTCACCCTGCAGTCTTCTCTTCTCCAAGCTGAACAAGCCCAGCTCCTTCAGCCTGTCTTTGTGGCCCTCCTCCAGACCCTCTCCAAAAGCTCAACATCTTTCCTGTATTGGGGGTACCAGATCTGGATGCAGTACTCCAGATGAGGCCTCACGAGGGCAGAGGAGAGAGGGACAATCACTTACCTGTCCCTGCTGGCCACCCCTCTTCTGATGGAGCCCAGAATACCACTGGCCTTCCAGGCTGCAAGACCAAACTGCCGGCTCATGTTCAGTTTTTCATTTACCAGGACCCCTATGTCATCCTCTGCAGGGCTGCCCCCAGTGATTTCTTCTCCCAATCTGTATATATATCTGGGATTAACCCAACCCAAGTGCAAGACCTTCCACTTTGCTTTGTTGAACCTCACTAGGTTCACATAGACCCACCTTTTGAGTTTGTCAAGGTCCCTCTGGATGGCATCCCTTCCTTCTAACACATCAACTGCACCACTCAGCTTAGTGTCATCAGCGAACTTGCTGAGGGTGCACTCAATCTCATCATCGATGTCACTGATAAAGACGTTAAAGAGTACCAGTTCCAAGACAGACCACTGGGGGATACCACTCATCACCAGCCTCCAGCTGGACATAGAGCCATTTACTACAACCTCCAGCTGTGGCCTTCCAATCAATTCCTTCTTCACCAAATAGTCCACCCTTCAAATCCATCCCTCTCCAATTTAGAGATAAGGATGTGGTGGGGGACCATGTCGAAGGCCTTGCAGAAATCCAGGTAGATGACATCAGTCGCCTTTCCTTTGTCCACCAATGCCATCACTACATCATAAAAAGCCACCAGATAAGTCAGGCATGCCCTTTCCTTGGTGAAGCTGTGCTGGCTGTCTCAGATCACCCGCCCATCCCTCATATGCCTTAACATGTCATCCAGGAGGATCTGTTCCATGGTCTTCCCAGGCACAGAGGTGAGGCTCCCCAGCCTGTAGTTCCCAGGGTCCTCCTTCCTCCATGGGAGGGATTTTTCCCTTTTCCCAGTCACCAGGGACTTCACCTGACAGCCACGACTTTTCAAATATGATGGAGAGCAGCTCGGCAACCACATCAGCCAGCTCCTTCAGGACCCTGGAATGCATGCTGTTCGGCCCCACAGACTTGTATACATTCAGTCTCATGAGGCAGTCTTGGACTTGCTCTGCCCTTTTAGTGGGGGGGAATTTGCTCCCCAGGTTCCCACCTAGAGCTTCAAGGATGCAAGAAATATGAGAATCCTGGCTGCCAGTGAAGAGGTAAAAAACTCATTGAGTACCTTCAGCTTTCTCCGTGTCTGTTGGAGCCAGTTCTCCTTTCTCATTTATCAGTGGAGGCCTGTCTCTTTGGCCTGCCTCTTCTGACCACTGTATCTATAGAATCCCTTCTTGATATTTTTCACATTCCTCATCAAGTTCACTTCCATCTGTGCCTTGGCTTTCCTAATCCCATGTCTGCAAGTCCAGACAGCATACCTGTATTCTTCCTAGGTGACACATCCTTGTTTCCACTGCCTGTACATGCCTTTCTTTTCCTTCAGTTTGACCAGCAGGTTCTTGCCAAGCCATGCTGGTTTCCTGCGTCCTCCGCCGGATTTCCTATTCCAAGGGAAGGAGAGCTCTTATGCTCTCAGAAAGGCATCCCTAAAGAGTAGCCAGCTTTGCTTTGCTCCTTTGTCTCTAAGGACAGCTTCCCAGGAGATACTGTCCAACAATTCCTTAAACAGCCTGAAGTTCACTCTCCTGAAGTTCAAGGTCTTGACTCCACTCTATGCGAGGCCCACGTTCCTCGAGATCACAAACTCAACCAGGGCATGGTTGCTGCAGCCCAGGATGCCTGTGATCTTAATGTCTTTAATGATCTCCTCCACACTACTGAGCACCACGTTCAGCAACACTTCACCTCTGGTCGGTCTGTCCAATACCTGAACCAGAAAGTTATCGTCAATGGGCTCCACCAATCTCCTGGATAACTTGCAGCCTGCTATGTTGTTTTCCCCCATCAGGATGAGAGCCTGAGAGCAAGCATGAAGCCTCTTGCAGATGAAGCTGTCCCATGTCAACATTTCTGGTTTGTTGAAGGTGTGTCCTAGA